>JZLH01S0616028.1:22737-34065 GCA_001188425.1 Eucidaris tribuloides
TTAGTATTTGTGTATAGCATGTCACGCCCAAAAATCGGCTCCAAAAAACGGTGGATTTTGGTGTACATTTCAATGACAAATTGTGTTTTTTCAGCCAAAATTCATAAATGTATGTATATTTTATTTTATTGGTCTGAAATTAATTAGATTTTGTGGCTGTTTATGCGAAAGAAGGTGCGCCGACAAGATGATTCTAGTCAAAAACTAATTAGAAAACAAAGGTTAATGAGTCCTAAATCATTAAGAAAATCTGGGTATTGTTTTCATGTAAACTTGTTAAGAATGCTAAAAAGAGATGTCCAGACACAAAATTTAGCGTGTTGAGCTTTAATTAGTGATTTACAGCTTATTATGATTTACGCATAAATAGCTATTAATTGATTTGAAAATTTATTCCTGGCTAATTACTTTACAGTCTTGGTTAGATTACGTGAAGTAGGGTAAACGGTGCGCTGCCAATTTTTTCGGCGCGAAATCGCGCGATCGTCGGCGAGTCTCTGGGGGGGGGGCGGGGGGGGTGGCGATCGCCCCCCAGCCCCCCCAGATATAGCATTGCAAAAAGTCCCAGCCTGCATTGGATGATTAGGGTTAACCAGGTGGATGCTGCAGACAAGGGGGCTTGGAAAAGGGCCATAAATTAAAAAAAAAATAACCCACCACCAGAGCATCTGAAACTCAAATGTTGTTAATGATGATGATGATGCTGATGATGATGATGGTGATAATGATAATCTGGAGAGTGCTTTTAGTATGATTTGTTCAGTCACCTCATCTATGTATGTAATGTATAAAAATGTTTGTGTGTATAAAACAAAAAGAAATTTAGACATACCAATCAAAATTTGAAGTACAGCTGGATTTAAACTTGTGTTCTTCAGGATAACCAGCCCCATTCTTGAATTCTGGCATCATACATCTCCTTGCAAATTCTTAGCATTCAGTGATCATGTTTCTGCATCAATATGGCATAAAACGTAAGCGACACCTACAATTTCTGAATGTTTTTAGGTCGGTCAGTCAGTGGTCAGTGAACCTTTTTGATACAGCATTACGCAGCACCTTTACACTTGTTTTCTTTCTTTATAAAGGTCATCAAGTTGTCCAAGGTACTGATCTCCATTGAGAATGGTGCTAGAAACAGACCTGTGGCCCAGTCCCTGGATGAAGTCCCTCTCTTCAGGGATGAAGGTAAGACAGTGACTCAAGTAATGCTTTCCAATTAATGACTCTCCATGATTTGCACACCCAAAATTTAATTAATTGACCAAATATGCTGAAATCATAATGTTTAGATTCACATAAATATTTGTCTTTCACATGAGCCTTGTGGCTGAAAAGTCAGGTTTTGTGAAAATAGATGTTAATAAAATGCAAGTAGAATGCACCAATGTGACATCGCTCTCTTAATTTAAATTTTACACAGCTGTTAAACTAGTCTGACTGTCAGACCCAATTCCTGTATCATCTAGTGAAAGCTGAATACCTGCTAATCAAAGCAGTCACATGGTCAAAAACTGACACCAGTGCACTTGGATAACTGTCAAATCGGGGTGTTTATCAGCTACAGTACACGTGTGTATCTTTATGCCAAGTCATTGCATTGTCACCCTAATACTGTCAGCAGTTAGACAGCATGTAGGAATTTGTAATACTACTGTAAAACACTGTGGAAAAGTCACGTTTTACAGCTTGTTGAAATGCTTGTCTCATGACCACGTTTAGTGATTATAGTTCAAAAACTTCAAATAAGTGCCACGTCTTATGCTAAGACTTTGACTTGAACTTAATATTGTCATCTCGTTCTTCATCCATGTATTGGAGAAATAGAAGTGAAACAACTTACAAAATAACAGTTATTGATCTGTTTGTAGTGGTGAATGAAGGGTAATCATAGGATGAAAGATTATTTTTGATTGCACAAACTAAAAAACAACTCACAAATTTTCTTCTTCAACAGAAATAGCCATCGACTACAATTTCTTTGAAGACGGTTTCCTGGAAACGGAAATCGGAACACCGCAAACCAGTCGTCCTGCTATAGCTCCCACCAAGAAGTCACACAAGCGCAAGCACAAAGCCTCCACCAACTCAAGCCGGCAAGGTGGGTCCAGACGTGTTGGTGTGAATGGTGGGTCTCGGGGTCGCTGCTTGTATTGGTCTGTCATAAATTTTTGTTTCTAAAGTACCCAATGAGCTTCAATGTTTATATGGGTTAGGTAATTTTGGAAAGTCTGGAAATTAGAAATACTTATACTGGAAGCAAAAGTCAGGAGATTCATCAATTTTGTCTGGAAGTCAGGGAAAATCATTTATTCAATGCATTTTTAAAATGTCCCGTGTTTGGGAGATTGCTTGTATTGCAATGATGTGTTATTCATTCTCTAAAAATGTGGAAATGGTCATGTAAATTTATGGTTTTGTACTCTGCAAAGCCATGGAAAGTGAGGGAATTTTGAACATACAAGTTACTATACAAACCCTGGAGCTTATGCCATGGCATGGTATCTGGTATCCAGTGTCCATTCTCATTTTCGAAACTTCTCGCTTCTGTCATTTTCTCGACTGATGTTTGCTTTGAGTGATGGGGCCAGGTTGGGGATTCAAAACTTCTACACAGAATTCTGAATCATGCAAATTGATGCAAATTTATGCAAGATCCTCCATTCTATAGTTGTCGCTGATGAGATCTAAAAGTGAAGCCCTGAAAAAAAGTGTACTTAAAAGTGCTTTCAAAGAGTTAAAATCAAGGAGTACCCATTTTTGTCATATTCATTTCCCCCATAGAGTGTTGTACATGTACTATTATTACGGGCGCATTGTAGCATAAGTCACGCAATTATGTTGTTTATCCATACATACTTGGCTAGTGGCAGCGTAACTTTCTAAAGTTTGGTATTCTAGGATTTTTTTTTGTTCATTCAAGCACTGTTATGTTGCTCAGACATTGCAATTTGACAGTTGGTATGGTTGAAGCTCCACAGTGTTGAATAATGTCTTCAGTGATGACTGAACATAGTTTACATGTATGTATTAAACATTTTCCTTTCTACTTTTATTTTGCATCTAGGATCATCCAAACGGAGTCGCAGCAAGTCCGACAGTTCCCGTAAGAAGCCGCAGAAGCGGCCGTGGACGCCTGAAGAGAAGTCCGCCGTGTTCGAGATGTTCCAACACGAGATCCTCCAGAACAAGCTGCCGGGAAAAGGGCCCATCCAGCAGCTGTTGGCACGGCAACCGGTCCTGCGGAACAGGACTTGGAGCAACGTGAAGGATTTCATCAGAAATTACCTGGTCACCAAGTCGCGACAAGGCATGCTGTAAGTGACGCGCGTTGTAGCTATTTATTCTGGTATGGAAGGAAGCGTATTTGCAGGATAAGGCAACATTTACTTTTACATTTACATTCACATGTAGTTAGTCCCCCTGTGTTGCTGAAGTTTTTGTCAGTTTTGGACCAGCCTTAAAGGCCCACTGTCAAGGGTCCATTCAACCACATAGATGATGTCAACTAGTGTTGGAATACAGGCACATATTCATGAACATTGAATGTCGCAGTGCCAAAGTATACAGATTGTGGGAGGAAAACAAAATGTTTTATTTTTCCACATTGTCATGGCTGTTTACGTTGCATTATGGGTGTCATTAGTGCACCCATTTTATGATTTTTGTCAAAAGACAGCCTTTTTTTCATCCTGACATGATAGTGGGCATTTAATAACCACTCACAGTCACCCGGCTGTGCTGTGCGTTGTATTACGGTAAGTCATGGTTTTGTAAACGGCAGTGTTGGAGTCTGGACTCGAGTCATATTTGTAGTGGACTCGGACTTGGTGGTGAGTGAAGATATAGCTTTGAATTATGAGAGGTCCTAAACAAAAAAAAACAAAGTCTAGGGGCCAGGAATAGCGCTTCATCTTATAAAAGTATTTGATTTTTCCACTCATTCAACTGCTACTTATGCAGAGTTAGGGCGATTCTGTGCTAAAAAAATTGGTCATTTTCACATTTTGCAATCTGCTCTCCAAACAAATGAGGAACAATTTGGTTTAGGGTCTTGTTTAGTACTGGCAGAAGGCTATTGTAATAATTGGACATTTTGAATAATTTATCATTTCTTTAGGAAATAGAATGAAATTAGTCGCGTGTCATATGGGGCATCTCTGCGTCCCATAAGACACACAACATTTTCATCTCTAATTCACCCATAAACAAATTTTTGTTGATTGTCATTTTTTCACAAGGCTACTCACTAGTACTTAGTAATTACCACAAAACAAATGTTTATTGCTCGAGCATTCAGCCAGGAGACTGGAAATTGTTGTCTAAATGTCCCGTACGACACGCACGGAATCGCCCTTTAACTGTCTTGACATTGAAACGGGGGAATATCGCCATATCGATATACCCACCGCTCCCTACTGAGATGACAGGCATTTATAGCATTAGCAACTTCATTGACGTGAATCCATTGATGATAAAAATTATTCCATTGTTTGTGTGTTTACAACGATAAGATTTTGAAATGGAACTAGGAGATTTAGGTGTGACTTAAATCATTCTTGTTCTGATCAGAGATGATTATGAATAGGCTGCAGTGTCTCTAAGTATTGTAGCACAGTAGCTGCAATTAGCAATTTAATTTGCGTGAACCATGTAATTGTATTTTGTTGTGTGTATTTTCATACAATAAGATTTGGAAATGTAAATAAACCAGCAGATGAAAGTGTGACTTAAGTCATTCTTGCACTGAGTAGAGACTATATAGACTGCAATATCTCTTATCAAAAAGGTTTGAAATTGCAGAGACTCCAACCCTAAACACCTTATGCAGGAGATTCTCCCGCTGAGACCCCCTAGCAAACGGGAGACTCTGACTCAATGTGCACGTAAACCCACATCACCAGCGCAAAGCACGACATTCCTTGCAGCCGGAGGCCATTTTTAGGTCTTAGAAGCTCTCTGGTGTTCTCTTAGGCTTATTTCTGGATATAACACTAATTTAGGTCAAATTCACTGATTCAGATTCATTTCTTTTCAAAAAGGTGGTTGGATGGGAGAAAAAAATCACAGCTAGGGAGGGAGAAATTAAAACTCAAGCGGGGGAGCGGGAGATTTTGTGAAATTCACTCAAAGCAAGAGATCTCCCGCCAAAAATGGGACAGTTGGAGTCTCTGGAATTGGAACCAGCAAATAAGTAAAATTGTTAGGATCTGTTCTTTACACATCTCAGCCCATTAAGAAAAGGCCCATGCAGAATAAAACTTCGTTTTTGTTGCCACTGGAAAGATATACCAGTAGTATATTTTTCAGCATGAATGACAGAATTGTGAGAGTCATATGGACCTTGGTCAATTGTAAATTGCATTTACGTGAGCTGTAAATATTCTGTAGTTTCTATGTTCAAAAGTTAGAGCTCTTCTGCTAAAAGAAAACATGTCAGTTGAAAGGTTTTAATTGTGATATATATATACTTGCCTATGCCTTGATGTTTTTTGTACTGTGTTATTTACGAAAATGGGAAGTATTGTATATTTACATGCTTTTGGTCATTTTTGTGTTTTTGTGGGATAAATGAACATAAGTGGGTGCAAATCCCACCAGGACAGTAAAGTAAAAGAATTCTTATGTAACTTTGTAATCAGTGAACAAAATCTCAAGATTTGACAATCATGTTTAAATAATGATTACTTGCCGGAAATGGACGTAATTTCTCTCTTGATTTATAACTGGCTACGGAATGTAAGTCACAGAGTTGATTTATCTTAGTTATGATTCTGTTGCTGAATATGCAGATTATGCTGTAAGGTCAAAGGTCATTTATTGGTATTCATGTTGATTTTATGTGCAAGTATGTGAGTAGATAGATTTGTAAATTACAGTAGTTGTGAATGAATTGGAAATGGTATTTTCAAGTAATTGGAAATGTTTATTATGTACAATGGACAGTTTACGTATGTATGTATGTATGTGTGTATTTTTTCTCAAAATCATGCCAAATGAGATTTTTGTCTCGAGGAAATGTGTTGGAAGCATTATCGTATAATTCTTCATAAATACATTGTAATATTTATTGTTTGATACATAAATGTATGTAGATGGCATGTTGTTCATATGCTATTATATGTGTAAGAGTGCCAATACATTTTGCTCATCTGCATAATTATGAAGGGGGGTTAGGATTGATACCAGAATTATTCCAATCGGACAAGGGTCAAGCGGAACGAAATTATGATCTTCGAGTAGTTTTGATTCGATAGAACAATGTTCTCTTTACTCCCTTGAGGGAAAATGGTAGACCACAGGGTAATCTGACCTTTCTTGTGCGGGTGAGGAACGATATCATAGGCGGCCTAGTGGTTGGAGAACTTGGGCCTAAAAAAAAATTGGTGTATCGGAGTAATGGCTCACTGAAAAATAGGGTCGGTAGGGCTGTGTTTTTTTGTTTTTTTTTATGGGCCACTATCAGCACCCAGTGCTTTCACTTTATGAACCATAAGCCTACAATCGGCCAATTGGGAAGCCGCTATTTCTTGCAATAGTTCATCAATGACATTCAAGCCAAAGTTGAGGACACTGAAAATAATTTTGGCCCATCACTAGTTAGCGCGGCTAGAGGCTATAGCTAGTGAGGCTCCATAGAAGTGCACGAAGTGCGTTGTACGCGCGCATATATATCGCTGTTCTGTCCACAACACTTCCGGGTTTTCAATTCGATCGCAAAGTTAGCACGATATGTGATATCGATACTATGATAGCAATACAAAGAAAGAAAAAAAACGTAGGGTCGGGGATATTTTTAGGGTCGGGCGGGTTACGCCAATACAACAATTTTTTTTAGGCCTTACTTGAATGTTTTGTGATAACTTTATCCTATTGCATCCAGGACAAACTCATTATCATTCAGCCTTGACCTGATAATATTTCTGTTGTTCCACTGCGGTAAAACATTGAGATTGTTCTCCTGAAGCACCCTGCGATCAATCTGAACAAAAAACTCTGTTCCTTGGTGTGGGAACTACCGGGTATTGAAGCAATTCTGGTGTCTTGTCTTACTGCATTCTGTCATTATGGTCACGATTAATAGTGAAGGTTTTCTCATAATTTCTATCCCATATTGTAAGTTTCTTTTCCTTCCTACTAATGTTAACTTCCTGTATTGACTTTCTCCTCGTCTTTTTCTATCTTTCTTATTCTTCGCTTGGTCTACCTCTTATGCTTGTCCCCATTTATGCTTGTCAATGGTATGATTAATGTGAATGATAAATTTCACAAAGTCACAAATGAAATGTAATATGGATTATTTCCATGGTGTACAATAATTCAGCATTTTCTTGTGTTTTTTGACAAGATGTATAATATGTGATCATGACATCTGTGTATTTAATAATATGACTACGTTTTGTAATATTTTTGATGACTTGGACGAACGTGTATTTGCCATAGTACTAAATATGACATCCATAGCAGCATCCATATAGAAAAAAGTGTATGTGAATGTTGCATTATTTGACTGAAAAAATGAATGGTAAATTTCACAAAGTCAGGGGCCCACGTTTGATTGCCCCCCCCCCCCCGAATCCCCCTATGTTCTGTATACCAGGGGACTTTCAGATAGACAAAGGTCCGATAGACTGAAGGCCTACTAGACTGAAGGCTCAATAGACTGAAGTCCTAAAAGCCCAGAGTTTCAGTCAACCAAAGTCCCAATAAACCAAACACTCGATAGACTGAAGGCCCGATAAAATGAAACTTCGAAAGTCATATCCAGTCAGTCGGCAGTGCGTATGCAAATGAGGCATAATGAGGCACCGAACGCAGCACACAAGACTTCTCTGTGCACTTTGCATACTTAATGAGCTGAGACACTTCTTTTTGAAATTACAATAATTCATGATCACAGTGATATATAATAAAGAAATTAGAATGACAACATAGCAGACACTTCAAAGTTTATACCTATATGTGTTTCATTTTATTTGATCACTGATAAGGTGATAAAACTTGAGGTCAAAAAGATGATAAAAAAATGAATTTTCCTTTTCTGTTTATCAAACTCAAATGAAAGCTAAATCTGGTTGCATCTCCCTTATTTTTACATCACTGTAAAGACCAACTATTCAGCTTTCTTTCTATGACATTTGTTTTGCTATTTTTGTTTTATAGTAGTCAGGATCCAGCAAAATATCAGAAGATGCAAAATATGACCATGGATTTCTGCAATCGTGGTATGTGATTCGCTGACTCCACACCTGTGGCGGGTAATTCAAAACAAGACTACCCGCTGTGGTGACCTTGATGTGAAACTGTTGCCCAATGCATGCAGTGAAGGCATGTTTTTTATTTTCTCTAGCCAATCACAGTTTAGTAGGAAACCACAGCATCCGGCAATGAAATACTTTCTCATATTTTACTGAGTGGCATTTATGTATTTATGTTGTACTTTGCTGGATCCTGACTGTTATAAAACATGAATAGCAAAACTAACAACATACAAAGAAAGATGAATTGTTGCTCTTTACAGTGATGTAAAAATTAGGGAGATGCAAGGATATTTAACTAGACTTTTAACTGTTCAGTTACACATTTGAAAACAATACAAATGTCAAATAAAAGATATTGCTGAAAAGCTTGCAATATCTCCTTTACAGTGATGTATCACACTAAACTATTAAAATTGATTTTATAAGTTTATTTGGAGTTTCAAAATGATATGTCCCAGTTCATTATATATGCACTGCGCGTTCACGCATGAATAAGCCCTGCACAAAAGGAAGGGATTTTTTATGCACTGCCGACCGACTGTATCTATAGACCTGAAGTCCTGTACAGGGGAACCGCGATATAACAAGGACCTAAAAGCCATGACAATTACCTTTTTGTATCAGGTTTCTCACTGTATCAGGGTACAAGAACAAGGAAATATAAAGAACTTGGCAATATCACCTTGTTATAAGAGGATTTGTTATACAGTGCACTCTCGTTATAAAGAAGTCCTTGGGACCCATGATATTTGTTCTTTATAACGAAATTTCTTTATATCAGGGTTGTAAAAACAATAAAATACAACGGAAATCCAAGATATGGGAATAGAGATTTTACTTCTTGACAATGAAATTTTGTTATATCAGTGTTCTTTATAACGATAGTGCACTGTATCCGACCTCTTTATAACAAGGTTCCACTGTACTTTATTTTTCTCATAGTTCAAGCATTTAGGCCATTGGGCCTTTGATCTATTGGGTCTATGGTAATATTGAACTATAACTCTATATATATATATGCGAGGAGTTTCAAACACTCCGCCAAAATAGTACCATGTCGATTACTAGTCTTCATCAGTATTTAAGATTGCCCATTTTCTGCATTATCAGAAAATAATGCAACTTTTCATTGAATAATTTATCAATGTTTAATGGAACATCATGATTTTTGTACATATATGTGTGTAATGAACTTATAATTTCTAAATCATAAATTAAATTAAATTAAATTAAATAATAATTCAAGTCAAGGAAACAACACATTTGTGCTTCATAGGCATACAATGGTGATTCAGAATGAATGTGACGATGATAGATTGTAGATATACAACTCCCCTACCCCCACCAACCCTACGCACCCCCCCCCCCCACCACACACACACATACACATACAAATGTGTACAACTCAAGCTGAAGTATTGGACAAATGTTGAGATTATGTAACTACAAACACACAAAAATGCTATAAACTTTCTTTTCAGTCTCTACAATTTAGCTGTGTACTATATTTTTGTGATTGCTGAAACTTCTTTTGGGGATGGGGTGCCTATCACATCTCAAGAACCTGTGATATTGACTATGTTCCTGTTAGGATATTTCATCTCCTTTATAACCCCCAAAATTGTCATTACAGTGCACTCTCGTTGTAAAGAACACTGATATAACAAAATTTCATTATAAAGAAGTAAAATCTCTGGTCCCATATCTTGGATTTCCTTTGTATTTTATTGTTATTGTAACCCTGTTACCCTGATATAAAGAAATATTGTTATAAAGAACAAATTTGATGGGTCCCGAGGACTTCTTTATATCGAGAGTGCACTGTACCTTGTACTAACACATTTTCTGGTAATAACTATACATATTTCTTGAAAGTGGAAATAGTAATTTTTGTAACAAATAAAAAAATCATGTCATTTGGATAAGGGTAGGCTGTTAAATCAATGTGGCAGATATATCTTTGTAAATTTCACATCACTTGCATAGTAAGAAGTCAGCATTTGATTATCAGGACAGTATAAGACTTTGCAGACGTTTTGTAATATTATTGATGACTTGGACGAACGTGTAATTTGCCAGTAGTACTAAATATGACATGACTCATAGGCAGTCATCCATATAGAAAAAAAAGTGGTATGTGATAATGTTGGCACTTATTTGACTGAAAAAATGAATTGGTAAATTTTCACAAGTCAGGGGCCGCCAGGTTTGATGGCCCCCCCCCCCCCCCAACCCCCTATGCTCTGTAACCCAGGGGAAGTTTCAGATAGACAAAGGTCCCGATAGACTGAACGGCCTACTAGACTGAAGGCTCCAATAGACTGAAGTCCCAAAAAGCCAAGAGTCCGCAATAACCAAACTGTTAACCCTTTAGCAACTGAAACGCGCCGAAACTGCCCGTTACCGTAAAAAATGCGCTTTAGTATCGCATTGTACGCCGCGTAGTTTCACTGAAACCGCCGAAACCGCCCCGTTCATGTATTACTCCCTAAACCGCCGAAAACAGCCCGTCACACACACCCAAACCCGTAAAATGCGCTCTAGTATGCATTGTACGACTGCTTCTTTTGTGCACCAGTTAGGGCAATATTGCGATGCCTTCCAGGGAACCCAAGCCATTTTTGTACAGAGTCTTCAGTGGCTAAAGGGTTAAAATTCCACATAACCAAACCACTCAATTAGACTGAAGGCCCGATAAAATGATAACTTGCAATAAGTATCATCTAAGGCCTGAAGTCCTGTACAGGGGAACTGGCGATATAACAAGGACTAAAAACGCAAGACAATTAACAGTTTGTATCAGGTTTCTCACTATATCAGTGTTGCAAGAACAAGGAAATAGTAAAGAGTTTGGCAAAATCACCGTTGTTATAAGAGGATTTGTTATATCTGACCTCCTTATAACGAGGTTACCTGTACTTTATTTTTCTCGATATGTTCAAGCATTTAGGCCATTGGCCTTTGATCTAGTTGGGTCCTATGGTATAAAATGTATTCGGACTAGGAAGGACCCGGGGGGGGGGGGAGGGGGGGGGGGGGGGGGGGGGAGGGGGGGCACTTCAAGTAT
>JZLH01S0616032.1:17057-30311 GCA_001188425.1 Eucidaris tribuloides
CGGACGGAAACCGGGTCACTAGCCGGAGGGTGCGCTCTGTCATTTTTCATTCAACGGATAATATGTTTTTCCGACTAGACCGAATTCATATATGTAGCCCTGAAGGGATGTAAGGTCCAAAAACCAATAAGGCTAAAAGTGGAAAGGTCCCAAAGTAATTAGTTGGTAGGTTGTTCTCTATTATACATGTAATAGATACTTGGGTAAAAGCTCAAGTATAGTTTTGCTGGATTCGACAACTTTTTGATCGATCATTAACAACATATTTCTTGGACACTCCACGCTTCGGAAAACAACATCAAATCTATTGAAAATTGTTTATAGTGACAAATTGGGATTTTGTTTAATCATCACAGAGCAGATAACTGTGCACAGTACATTTCATACGATCGGGGACTCCTCGATGTTTTTATTATTTTTCAGTTTTCACTAATTTCTCAAACATGTACGTGTTTCTGAGCGAATGAACGAATTTACAATAGACAATAAACTTCTTAAATTTTCTATACTACTACTTACTTACTATTACTACTATACTATACACACTACTACTACTTTACTACGGAGCTATACTTTAATACTACTACTACGGATACTACGACTCGGATACAACTACTTTACTTATACTTACTTAACTACTATGGTGCTTGTAACCTAACTACTACTACTACTTACGGGACTACTACGGACTACTTCGATACTACCGCCTACTTATACTATACTCGGACTATACGACTACTACGACTACTACGAACCTAACTAACTTACTTAACTTACTACTACGACTACTCGGGCTACTACGATATCGACTACTACGAACTACTACGACAAACTACTTCTACTGTGGTTGAGTGACTGAAGTAGTACCTACTACTAATACTACCACTACTAAGACTACTACGACTTATACTTACTACGACTACTACTACTACTACTACTGACTACTACTCTATACTACATTCTACTACTACTACCACTTACTTACTAACACTACTCACTATACTTAACCACTACTAAACTACTACTACTACTACTACTACGACTACTAACTTACTACTGACTAAACTACTACACTACTCACTATTAACTTCTACTACATACTACCACTACTACACCACTACTACTACTACACTACACTACTACGACATACGACTTACCACTACTAACGACTAATACTACCACTACTGTACTACTTACTACTACTAACTACTACACAACTATTTCGACGACTACTTATGAACTACTACTACCTACTGCTACTGCTATTACTACTACTACCACTACTACGAGTACTACTACTACTACTTACTACATTACGACTACTACTACTACTACGACTTTTTACTACGACGACGACTACTACGACTATAACTACCACTTTACACTACTTACTACTCGACCTACTACGACTACTACGACCTACTACGACTACTCACGTTTTTACTATGGACTACTACGATCACTACTACGACTACTACGACTACTACGACTACTACTACTATTACGGTCTACCTATTTTACTCGTTCTATTTGCTGCCTACAAAAAGGGAAGGTAAGTGGAAACGAAACGGGAAATGAAGAAGAGAGAAGAAGAAGAAGAAGAAAGAAGAGAAGAAGAGAAGAAGAAGAAGAAGATGAAGAAGAAGAAGAAGAAGAAGAATGAAGAGAAAAGAGAAGAAAATAAGAAAAAGAAGAAAAATAAGAAGAAGAAGAAGAGTTAAGAAGAAGAAGTACGAAAAAGGCACGCGAAGAGGAGAAGAAAAAGGAGATGAGGAAGAAGAAGAAGAAGAAGAAGAAGCAAGAAGAAGAAGGAAAGAAGAAGTAAGAAGAAAGAAGAAGAAGAAGAATAAGAAGAAGAAGAAGAAGAAGAAGGAGAAGAAGAAGAAGAAAAGGTAAATAAGGGACAAAGCCACTCATCTCACATGCACTTCATTTCTTCACAGAATCACATAGTGAATTGGAGCGGAAATAATCAAAGATGAGTTGTACATTTTGGGCTGGTAAAATCATCAAAGTCAGTTCTCCTTTTTAGTTGCACTTTATACATGTTATCTTGTGACGTTGAAGCTTTGACATATACTGTATGCACATAACGCTGAGAAACTGTGGTATAATATGGCGGATCTTTGGATCTAAAGGTTAAGACGCACGCCAACTCCCAATTGCAAACTCACATGGCTTCGCATTAGTGTGTCAATCTACAGCGGTGGGCCAACAAATGGAGTACTGTCTCTGACGAACGGAAGACGATCTCAAATTGGCGTTGCACTTTTTTGCCTTTCTCCTCCCTGCCTCATTTCTTTTCATCCGAGGTTCCATATTTTCATCTTCGTACATGTCAGAGAAGGAACAAGATTGATGGAATGTATTCAGTAATGACAGGCGCGAGCTCTACACGACACGAAAGCCCCACCGTCAGTGATCTGAAGATGCACTTTTTGACAGTTGCGGCATTTTGAGAAGATATGGGGTTGTCGATCGCATGTGGGCGCTGCTCTCGAACTATTCTCAGAGCCGTGGCGGTTTCACAAGCGTAAATGAAGCTCTATGGAAAATAATGTTACATTATGCTTTGAAAATTATTATAAATCAGATGTTGATTAGGGGAGATTGTAACCAACACTCTTTACGAGAAAAAGAAGTTTCAATATAATTATTTCCATAATATAAGAGATTGACCAGCGTCTTCTCAGCGGATTTCCCCTCAAATAGATCCTTCATGCTCACGGCGACATGCCACTGTACTTGAGTTTCAAAGTCATAATTATTGATGAGTAGCAGTAGTGGTGGTGGTGGCGGTGGTGGTCGTGAGAAAGAGGAGGAGGAGAAGGAGCAGTGAGGAGGAGGAGGAAGAGGTGGTGGTGGTGGTGGTGGTGATGGTGTGAGGAGGAGGAAGAGTAGGAGGAAGAGGTGGTGGAGGTGGTGGTTGTGGTTGTGGTGGTGGTGGTGGTGGTGGTGGTGAGGATGAGGAGGAAGAAGAGGTGGTGGCGGTAGTGGTGATGGAGGTGGTGGTGGTGAGGAGAAGGAAGAGGTGGTGGTGGTGGTGGTGGTGGTGAGGATGAGGAGGTGGTGGTGGAGGTGGTGGTAATGGTAGTAGTAGCAGGAGCAGAAGTAGTAGTAGTAGTAGTCGTAGTAGTAGTAGTAGTAGTAGTAGTAGTAGTAGTAGTAGTAGTAGTAGTAGTCGTAGTAGTAGTAGTAGTAGTAGTAGTAGTAGTAGTAGTAGCAGTAGTAGCAGTAGTAGTAGTCGTAGTCGTAGTAGTAGTAGTAGCAGTAGTAGTAGAAGTAGCAGTAGTAGTAGTTGTAGTAGTAGTAGAAGTATTAGTAGAAGTAGTAGTCGTAGTAGTAGTAGTCGTAGTAGTAGTAGTAGTAGTAGTAGTCGTAGTAGTAGTAGTAGTAGTAGTAGTAGAAGTAGTCGTAGTAGTAGTAGTAGTAGTCGTAGTAGTAGTTGTAGTCGTCGTCGTCGTCGTCTCCCTCTGGTTTAGTTGTTCCTTGACCATGACCCTTTAATTATGTAATAGTAAATTGGCAACATTGATTTATAAGTGGTCACTCGCGGAGGGTGTCTGTGTGTCTGTATGTCTGTGTGGTCGTGATCGATGATTCACACTTTGGTTGCTGAACTAATATCCAGGCGTGTTAAAGGCAAGGTTCACCCTGACATCAAGTTGGTTTTAATAAATATAAATTCCTTCAAATTGCTGTTTTCTCAGAAATTTGAAAATGATTTTACCTGTGCAGTCAATATATTATCAGAAACATTATTTTGTACATGCTTCTTTAAAAAAAAAATCAATTATCATGAACCATTTAAACAATGGCAATTTATGGAATTTATGTTACATGACATATTGGCAGCTGCTCGCATGTAACGTCACAAATTTAAAACTTTGAAACCTCATAACTCTGTTATACTTTGGTGGATTTTCGCCAAACTTTCATTACTATGTTTCACTCATTATTAAAACCAACTTGATATCAGAGTGAACTTTGCCTTTAACTAGACTGTTTTGTAGCTTTAGGTATAACATTGTAAAACTGTACAATTGGGTCTAAACATTCAAATTTTAACCGACGCAAGCGTTTTTTTTAATAGATTTATTTTGTTAAATGTTTCTTCATTCCAAAAATAAAATGTCATTTCTAATCAATTCGATCACGTTTATTATTGGAATTAAGAGGAGTAAAAATGAACGTCTACTTGGCGAACCGGTGCGGTGTGCCGTCAGTATCTCATCGAGGTTTGGGCGAGCCATTGCGTCGTCAACATCCAAAGACTTTATATTTTATCATGTGTGTTTGTATCTTGCTTATTCCTATCACAGGAATGGCATAACATGTGTTAGCAAAACAGACAAACAAACTGAATCTTTAGTCTCCAAAACCAAATGTGTTTAATAAAAGCTTCGAAAGACTTATTACAAAATATTTCAGTATATGTTTATGAAGTTGCAGAACTCACATCATACATTTGTAGATTGTACATGTAATCCGAATAAACAAATTGATTAGCTGTAGAGATATCATTTACTACGTTACATTGGCGTATACAGAATATTTCCGATATCGAATTCTGTGTTGGGTAAACCAATTTAACCATGTTTCTCGTGATTGTTGTGAGTTGTGACATTGTCAAATAATTTCGTAAACGGCAAAAGGGAATACTAATAGATTACTGAAATATATAGTTTTATATTTAAGATGTATTTCTTCAACATACGTGTTTTTCAGTGGTTAGCTAGTCTGCCATTATCAAGATTTCTTGTTCAAATCTTACTGGAAGAAATCTGTAACCACCTTCTTCCCTTTCTTCTAATTTGTTCGTTATACAATGCACTCTCATTATAAAGAACACCGATGTAACAAAATATCATCTTAAAGAAGTAAAATCTCTGGTCCCATATCTTGGCTTATTTTTTTATTTTATTCTATTGTTTTTGCAACTGGATATCAAGAAATTCGTCATAAAGAAACAATTTCATGGGTCCCAGGGACTTCTTTATAACGAGAGTGCACTGTATTGAGGATTATTACGTCAGGTGAAACTTAAAACACCCATTTAGCCTCCAAATATACCACCCAGTTAGTTTATCTTCACGACGCCTGTAAATAGAACCCCCCCTAAAAAACCAAAAACAAACAAACATACAAAAAAAAAAAAAATTGTGTCGCAAGCAAAAATGTCACGTCTTGGTTGGAGTTTGAACAATTTAGTCAAGCCTTTCAAGAGATGGATGTGATTTTGCAAAATTTTCAACAAGTCTGTATATCGCCCTCTGTAGACGGCAATTTTGCTTAAGTCGGTGATGTTATACCAGGGGATGTTTCATAAAACTGTTCGTAAGTTACGCATGACTTTACGAGTCACTTGAAATATGGCAAGCCAAATGCGATTTTCAAACTATTGAAATCACATCTGCTGATGTTCGTTATTCAAACATAGAGTAAATATTCCTACTCTTAACAACCCTTACACAAGCATTTTAATACAAACTGTATTTTGGGGCAAAATCTAATTGACATTAATCACCGACGATCTTAACATGCCTAAAATGAGTTGGTAAACTTTTAGCACTTTACTTGGCACTTCATATTTGAGTCGTTCGTAAAGTCATGCTTAACTTTACGAACAGCTTTATGAAACAAATCAACAGTCTCCATCGACTTTGTACCTAAATTTTATTTGCATTTAGTTTTATTCAATCTATTTCAAAGTCTGTAATTCTCCGGATCAGAGTTCATCTCTCAATTCTGTGTGATGTTCCTGTCCTATCATTGTAGTTAGTTCAGGTCCGTTTCCGTCACTAATATCATGATCCATTCTTACAAATTGCATCGACGCGAATGGGTCCATTGGACTCTCCAACACACACCGACAGGCGGCGCCCTGGGCCTCGGGGTAGAGTTTACATCCGGGTTCCATTATAATCATGCCAATCATTCCCATGGCGGAAGAACATGCTACGAAATCAGAACCAAAATAGAAGTAAACATGAAAAACAAAATGTAAAATCATATAATGAAAGCACCAACTACATAATGACATAGAAAAACGAGTCAATCCAATTTCAGCTGCAAGTGCAGTCAGCGATTTTGTTTCACGCACTCTTGAAAGCATTGGTCAATAATAACCAATCCACTTCTGGAAACGAGTCTATGCGACCAGTATGTTGGTCAACATGAGTAAACTTTTATTCGAACTTTACCCCCAAACTGTCAATTTTGACCATTTTGGGGGGTTCGATATAATTTCAATGCTATGGTTATTGTGACGAATCCGTTAAAAAAAAATGGCTTCCCTTTCTTTCAAATTAATCATTACACATTTCAAGAGGAACCCTTCTTTCTATACCTGCTAACTGAGCCTGACCATCCTTCCCAAGACGTGTACAGGCAGCAATTGTTGTTGTTAGTTGTCCTTTGTTTTTGTAGAAATTTAAAGGAAGAGACGTGCCTGAAAGTATTTTAATCATCTCCCATCTTGCGTGTTAAACATTCAAAAGGTTACTTCTGGGTAGCACTGCCTTTGAAGCCAATAAAAAAGTTATTGACATCAGTACATCAGCCACTTATTAATCTCGAGTCGCTATAGAACAATATTTAAACAAAGAAGCAAGTAAAGGCCACCGCACATTACATGATTTTCCGTCGCACGACTGAACGATTAGGATCTGAAAAAAATCAGCGTGTACGAAATATAGTTTTGTTTTTATTTCGGATCCAAGTCGGTCAGTCGTGCGACGGAAAATCGTGTAGTGTACGGTGGCCTTTAGATATATCGTGCATTTAACTTCCATTGCAAATAGGCGCGTGTACAAATTCGAAATGCGAAATGCATTTCTCCAAAATCACTAAATTGGACTAAGCGCCTTTTGGAACTATTCCGCTTTTTTACCATAAAGAGAGTATGACTGTCAATGTGTTGTGTCACGGATCACGTGGAAATCGATATGGAAATAGTCTACTCAGCAATTTGCTTTTTACCTTCTTTAGTCTTTTCCGTGGCTAGTTCTCCCCTGGCGTGTAGCTCTTCGCAGATGCTCTCCATGCACATTTGAAACTCCCCATCACATTGCGTCCTTTCACGTCCGCATGTGTAGTAACATCGCTGGTGCTTGGCGCAACAGTTGGACGCGCCCGGAACCTTGTCCCACTGGAAATAAATAAATACATACATAAATAAATAAGCAAATAAATAAATAAATAAATAAATAAATAAATAAATAAATAAATAAATAAATAAATAAATAAACATATAATAAATAAATCAATCAATCAATCAATAAATAAACATATAATAAATAAATAAATAAATAAATAAATAAAAATAAATTAATAAGTATAAATTTATATATCTCAAAATAAAACAAAATGTGTCCATGATGTTAATTAATGCCGACCAAATAAAACATCTGCACTATGTAACCTTGCAACTCCATTTAGGCTCGGTTGAAATCTGATCATCCGATTCAAAAAAGAAAATGACAAGTATTTTGTACAGAGGTCATTGACCTTAAAATGAAACGGTATGGTATAATAAAATGCATCGTTCGAACAATACTGATAGCGGATTAGCACAGCACGTCAGCACACCCTTTTCATTTATCATAACATTCAGCTGCAAACCCTACTGACATATTGAAAAAAGTTTTGTTTTCTCCTCGAATAGGCATATGGAATTTCTAACGATCGACTGAAGATTTGGATGTACATGTTCTCTTGTCCTTTACAAAATTGTCTACAAGTGCAAAATCAATTCAACATAAACCTTTAAAAATACTATACCAGACAAGAGTTATTTTCTATTTACAGATACTTACAGTTTTATCATAATTCTTGCAGTCCTTGAAAATTGGGGGCTTGAAGTCTTCATTCTTGACTTGACTCTCACCTGCATGACGGCCGAACATAAAGAAGATAAAAATAAGAAACCAAAAGACATGAATCTATTTATATAGTTCAACACGTGCATCCAATTAGTGATTGTACTATTCAAGAATAAAACGGTGTTTACAGCCCAAGTTTAGTTTTGGGGATTTCTTTTATTTGAAAGTTTTATGCCAAAAAGTCATATCCCAGCAACAACAGATTCTGAATGTCTTTATTTTTTTGTAATTAATTAATGAAAAATCTCGGGGGGAGGGACCCCGAGATTTTCGACTATATTTTACATTATAACATCCAAAGGGTTAATAAGGTATTAAGGTTACATGAGTTCATTTGCAAGAGCAGAGTGAATCTGTTATTGCTGGAATATGATTTTGGGGCATAAAGCTTTCAAATAAAAAAAAAATCCCCAAAACTAAACTTGGGTTTTAAGAAGAAGAAGGCGAATAGGAAAAGGAAGAAGGAAAAGAAGAAGAAGAAAAAGAAGAAGAAGATAATGATTATGATGATGAAAGGTATGGTGGAAGAAGGATTAGGATAGGAGAGATAGGGCTAGGTATAATAAAAATGGTAACGAATAATTCTGTATGGAAAAAATAAATTAACTAGGCACAATTTTATGAGAAAGGTCTTTCTAATTTTATGAGATGTAAAGAAGAATAAATGGAGACGAAATATGAAGTATAAAATCAATATTTCCCTATGTTTCACTATGAGAAGAAGAAGAAGAAGAAGAAGAAGAAGAAGAAGAAGAAGAAGAAGAAGCAGAAGTAAAACTTTATCAAAATTCCTTTTGCAGCGATACGTATTTCAAAGAAAAATTAGTACAACAAATATTGACAAATTTAACGACAAGATGAAGAGATGTAGATGAGGAAGTGAGGGGGTAGGAGGGTAGGAGAAGAATCAAGAAGGGGGAAGAGGGAGAAGGTAGAGGAGGATGAGAGAAAAAGAAGAAGAAAGAAGAAGGAGGAGGAGGAGAAAAAGAAGGAGAAGAAGAAGAAGAAGGAGAAGAAGAAGAAGAAGAACAAGAACAAGAAGAAGAACAAGAACAAGAAGAAGAACAAGAACAAGAACAAGAAGAAGAAGAAGGAGGAGGAGGAGGAGAAAGTGGGGGGCATGCCCTCCCCTCGCCCTCCCCCTCACTGTTGACCCCTATGCACACAGATATACATACATTAAAAATACCTAACTGGAGACAACACTTTAATTCACGAACTCACCCTCTGGACACTTAAAGTCACACATAATGTCTCCTTCCCCCATGGGTCCTTCCTCCCCCTCCTCCTCCATGTCTTCTTCTCCCCCCTGGGGTCGGCCCCAGTTCGGGTCTTTCGCTTTCAACGCGTCGATGTCCTGCATGATTTTCAGCGTCAGTTTGTCCGTTAGTTTGTGGAAGTCCTCCCCGCTCCATTTCTTTCCTCCACCTGATCCTTTGGCAGTCTCTGGGTGCTTCAATCCACCACGAACAGATGACGTCACAGGAACTATGAAATAACTGACTAACAACGCGAGAAAAGCTACTCTCAGGACATCTAGGCTAAGACCGGGTTTAGGTTCCTTACTTAGCAACGACCAGCTGAGATTAGAAGCCATTTTGTCCATTGATTCCAACACAGTAAATGACCGGTTACCCCAGAGAAAAAAGTGAGTGTTCAGAGTCTAGACGTATATCATCCAAAGCACGCCTTGTGCATATATCCGTTGTAGAATTTATTGCTTAGCAAACGCAATGAACAGAACAATACTCACAACTCAAATATTGCACAGAAAATAACGCTATTAAAATTAGGTTCCACACACGGTTTTCTGTACTGTACGTTGGTGCATTGGAACAGCCTACCGGTATAAGCTTGTAAATGTCTGTTGTACACGAACCTTTATAGGGGTCCATCACGTTTTTTCACCCTTTTGTAAATTCGAAGAATAGCCCGTTGCATGGTTGCTACACACCAGTAGTTTACAAAGAAATGCCCTTTGAACAGCACTCACTGATTTTCCCCTAGATTTTCGTCTCATAAAAGACATCAGTACATTATTATGTTTCGTTTCAGATGTACAGATGTGTATACAGGGTATTATGAATTGGATCGAAAATAGAATATGGCGTACCAGGAAAGAGACGCCATTTTTTAATAACATCCCAATTATTGGTTTTCACCTGAAATGGTAAAATGGATCGATAGACAGGAAGATAAACAATACATGGAATGAAATGAAATGAGAGGAAAGACATTGCCAGTATAGGCCTATTCATCAATACCTATACATGTGCATGTACGTTATATTATAGTTATATATATTTAAATTGGATAGATTCAGTTTGTGTATAAATTTCATTGAAGCATTCAAAAGAAGATAATTTAGTATAATTGTGTGTGTGTGTGTGTGTGTGTGTGTGTGTGTGTGTGACTGTGTGTGTGACTGCGTGTGTGCGCGCGCGCGCGTGTGTGTATGTGGTGTGTGTGTGTGCGTGTGTGTGTGCGTGTGTGTGTGCGTGTGTGTGTATGTATAGTTGTGTGTAGGCCTATGTATGTGTATGTGTGTGTTTGTGTGTGTCTGTGCGTGTGTGTGTGTGTGTGCATGAGTGTGTGTGTTTGTGTGTATGTGTTTGTGTGTGCGTGTGTCTGTGTGTGTAGGTGTGTGTGTGCGTGCGTGTGTGTATCGTGTGTGTGTGTGTGGAGTGTGTGTGTGTAATGTGTGTGTGCGTGTGTGTGTGCGTGTGTGTGTGTGCGTGTGTGATGTGTGTGGTGTGTGTTGTGTGTGTGTGTGTGTGTGGTGTGTGTGTGTGTGTGTGTGTGTGTGTGTGTGTGTGCGCGCGCGCGTGCGTGTGTTTATTCTACAAATAAAGCTTACCGGATATTGTAATAACTGCCAGCTTTTGTTTGCAAGTGGAAAAGGGCGGATAAATTCCATGTTAATGCTATTTATATTATTTCTGTAACCTTTCCAGGAAAGACAAGAATCAAGCAATCAGAAAACATTCATTATAAAATACCGAGAAAACTTGATAGAATTTATGTTATACCACACACACACTGCACTAAGAAAACATATACAGTGTGTCTCAAAAAAAATTGTGCAAGTGAAAAGCGCCCTTTTTGGCAATTAGAAAATACACTTGTGACATGATGCTTACGTCAACGTAAAGTGCATAGTCTTAGCTTTCAAATACCGTTAGTTTTGTTTAATTTATTTGTCTTAATCTTGAGATATGTTAATTTGAATAAGAAAGCCGGGTAAAATCGCGATTGTGCCACTTTTACTGCAGTCCGGAGTAAAAGTGACAAAATTGTGATTCCACCCTTTTGTTGTTGACAACATATCTCGAGATTCAAACAAGCAAATTGAACAGAACCACTGGCATTTGAAAGCTAAGACTTTACCCTTAACGGTGATGTAAGCATAGTGTCACCAGAGTATTTTCTTATTGCCAAAGAGGGCGCTTTTTACTTGCAGCATTTTGTGAGACATGCTGCAGCACGTCTCAAAAATTGTTCCAGTGAAAAGCGCCCTCTTTGACAGTTAGAAAATACTGCTGTGACACATGTTTACATCAACATCAAGGACAAAGTCTTAGCTTTCAAATGCTACTTGTTCTGTTCAATTTGCTTGTTTTGATCTCGAGATATTTTGTAAACAACAAAAGGGTGGGATCACAACTGTGTCACTGTTATACAGGAAGAGGGCCTGATGCTATATTGACTGTAGAAAAAGTGGCACATTGAGACAAGCAACTTGAACAGAACAAACAGCATTTGAAAGCTAAGACTATGCCCTTGAAGGTGATGTAAGCATGACGTCACGAAAGTGTTTTTCTCATTACCTAAGAGGGCGCTTTTGACTTGCGCAATTATTTTTGAGACACACTGTATTACGTGACTAAAATTATAACATACGGAGAAACTTAATAGAATTTCAGTTATTGCACACACCCACTTTGATACGATTATTTAATTATTTTGTGAATATATTTTGATTTCTCGGAGTCTTATCTATATCGAACATGCTCAATGATTAGAATGATTCTTTTTAAAATGTCTCGATTCCCAGTATGCAGGACGCGGTCTGAGACGTGGATCCTTGGGGGAGGGGGGGGGGGGCAGTTGCCCATCAAGAATAGCAGTGTAAAACGTACATGGGTATACGACAAGCATTACATGTTGATTAAAAATGATTAATGCATCCATTTTTCAATTTTTGAGCGCGATTAAAAAGCTCCAAGAACTTTCTGCACGCAAAAGAGGCGCCTTGTGATAAAAAAGCTTTGAAATTGAAATAGAACTTGACTTCCTAAATCTACAAAGGGCATGCATGGTGCTACCACTGATTTTGCAAGACAAGTCATGAAGATGTGTAAGAATGAGATTTATTGGTATCAAAGTGTGAACTGATGTCATCTTTGTATGTCAAGTATACAATTTGAATGTCTGAAATTAGTTAATGATGATTTCTGATTGTATGTTGTGCTTTTTAAAGATTGGGGAAATTGTGAAATTGATTATAACCTACACTGTGCCGTGATGGTACGTGTAGTAAAACGTTTTGAAAAAAATCGAAAAGTCGCGTGTGTGTAGGATGAATGGACATGAAAAAACATGTTGACTGGAAATAATATTTTAAAATTTATTTTCAGAAATAGTTCCTAAGGCAACCATTTTTTTTTAGACTGGATAGTTTTAAAAAAGGGTTATTCTTATTCTTATTCCCTACTCTGAAATCGTCAAAAACAACAGCAGAAGGCTAACAGCAGCACATTTCAGTTTTGAAGAGTGAACATAAGCAGACGATTTACCACCTCAAATAACTGACTAATTAAATAGATAAATAAAAGCTTTAAGAAATAAATAACTAAATAAATATATAAATACAAAATAGATAAATAACGCACACTGTTACCGGATGTGTAAAAATTAATTTCACACAACTTCTGTGTAAAATTAGCATAAGTTGTGTACTTTAAAACAATATGTGATTCATAGTAAAAGCGTTGTATTGCTTTTATACAATTACATTGCATAATCTAATGTAACAATAATATTCTCCTAATTCCGACGAACAAAACAAAAAAGAAAGAAAAAAAAATGAACTATTTACGACATTACGACCTTCTCCCGTTCGAATCTTCACCCGCCATCCCAGCACCCCCCCCCCCGACCCCACGTAACCAGATCGAAATTGCGCGCACATATTTGTGACCCGCTCTGTCGAAATGAGGCATAAGTCGCAAATCATGAAAGTTGAGATTTTGACTGAAATGGAATCCCCAATTCCTAAGCTTTCTAATGATGTATAACTTGTCCCTTTTTAATGATTTATGCGAGCGCAATTAAGCATTTATTACCGCGAAAAGTGTAACTTTCCGAAAAG
>JZLH01S0616032.1:37462-76713 GCA_001188425.1 Eucidaris tribuloides
TTACAAATTGAAAAAAAATATCGTCTCTCCGCAAAACATGCGTCGCTATCACATTGATACACGACCTCATAATAAATTAGTCAGAATTCATACCGGAACGCGGAAAATCTATATTTTTACGTATATTCCCATTTTTTATTTTTGCCTCTTCAAGGAGAAATACCCTCTGAGGACAAACCCGCAAATTCCACCGGAATAAATGGCTCATTCGTGGAAGATGGAACGGGGAAGCAAAATGCATAGTTATCTTCTTTATAAACCCGAATCTTCCTTTATGATAAATTCGCCAATATAATACGACCACCAAAACTAGCTTTCCCGTCCAGGCATAATAAAATACATGCGCGCAAGCTGTGATCATGCACATTATGTGACGTTATGTATGTCCATCCATGTATGTATTTTCTGGTAATAAATTGTATTATACTTTATTAAATTTCTATTAGATTACATATGAAATGTGCATAATGATTAAAAACATATGAAGCAAAGCTCATGTGTATTTCCACTTATTAGTTCGATGCGTTCCGATTTACAAGCAATGCATGCAAAAGACTTGCCATACAATGTTATTGGATGATTGTGATCTCAAGTGGGGCGTTCCTATAATCTAACGTGACACAAAAGAACTCACGTGGTCTTAGATAACTTCAAAAATTGTGATTATTGGTGAATATAAAGGATTAGTCAAAATTAATGATTTCTTTAAAAAAAGATATACATTTTTTAGAAGAGAACAAAATCAGGGTCAAAGCATAGGTTGGGAGATTTAACTGAGACTCCCTCCAGAGAAAGAAATGCATATTCGAGTGAAATCGTTTTTACAAAATACTTACTCAAAAAATATTATTAAAAGATTGACAACAAAATCAATCACACTAAATTCCATCGAAGCGTAAACGCAAAACTGAATATTGGAAATAAATGCACAAACGCTGAAAGGCGTTGTGTTAGTAATCAAAGGTGAAATTAATTATTTGTGAGTTTGCATGTGTTCCATAAATTGATATTAAATTACAAATTGAAAAAAAAATCGTCTCTTCCGCAAAATGCGTCGCTATCACATTGATACACGACCTCATAATAAATTAGTCAGAATTTACCGGAACCGGAAAATCTATATTTTTACGGTATATTCCCATTTTTTATTTTTGCCTCTCAAAAGAGAATACCCTCTGAGGACAAACCCGCAAATTCCACCGAATAAATGGCTCATTCGCTGGAACAGGGAAGCAAAATGCATAGTATCTTCTTTATAAACCCGAATCTTCCCTTTATGATAAATTCGCAATATAATACCGACCACCAAAACTAGGCTTTCCCCGTCCAGGCATAATAAAATACATGCGCGCAAGCTGTGATCATGCACATTATGTGACGTTATGTATGTCCATCCATGTATTGTATTTTCTGGTAATAAATTGTATTATACTTTATTAAATTTCTATTAGATTACATATGAAATGTGCATAATGATTAAAAACATATGAAGCAAAGCTCATGTGTATTTCCACTTATTAGTTCGATGCGTTCCGATTTACAAGCAATGCATGCAAAAGACTTTGCCATACAATGTATATTGGGATGATTGTGATCTCAAGTGGGGCGCTTCTCTATAATCCTAACGTGACACAAAAGAACTCACGTGGTGTTAGATAACTTTCAAAATGTGATAATTGGTATATAAAGGAATTCGAGAGTCAGGAGCAGGTCAGGAATCTATTCTTAAAATACCATTGTATTAATGAATAGAACCAACTTGTTAAGCCTCGCACTGCTATAGCGTACCTTGTATAGTACAAAAGTGGCATTACGTAATCCACGGATACGATAATGTACGGCTGTTTATACATCTATGTTAAGGACTAACGTGAATGTATGTATGGGTTTTAAAGAGGTTATAGATTTTACTTCTATTTTTACTTATTTATTTGCTTCGGAGATGGTTAAAAAGAAAGAATTATCAAGCACGAGGAAAATAATAGAGGCACAAAATTTCTGAAATATTTAAACTAACTGGTCGAGCATAAATTTCAAAATCGGCGTGAAGAATCAAATGCAAAGGCTTATTTTGATCATGAATACGTTTGTTTACTTTTTTTAACTTTATTTAGAATTCTTAACACTTAACTGTATTCTGACAAGTTTTGGGTCCATTTGGACGCCGTATAATTATGACTACATAGTGCCATTTTGTTTATTTGCGTCTTCGGGTAATTATAGATATTGGATCATACTGTCTAGGTCCAGCAAAGCTCTTAAGTCTATGTTAACTCTGTCAAAATGTCTTCTTTGGCGAAATAATAATTGTGACAAACTCCAAAACATATTATTTTGTCGCCATATTTCAATCCTGAAATGAAACGGTCCCCAACCTATTTCCCAATAATAATGATAGGTATGGTTGTACGGTTTTGCTTGTATTCGCTCTCGCAAATGCAACAAAAGTCATCTCATATTTTTCGGCGGTACATTTTAATTAATGATAAAAAAAGTGTCATTCCTTTAATAAGTTACGAAGACAAGGCCACGTGATCGTGGAATTGGTAAATAAGTGTAACAATAAATACGATTAGTAATATCCCGTGTGAATTTTAATTAAATATCAGTTTTCTTAGGGGTGGGTTCTGGATATCGCGTGTTTAACTCCGCGGTTGACAGCAAATCTTTTAACGATGAAATTGAGCGCCGGTGAGAGAGGAAAAAAGACCTTTCTAATTTACAACTTTCCGATCTCACACAAATGAGCACATATTTATGTTTACAATCGACAGAAAGCACTCAGTGAAACAACATGTAAAGTTGTAAGTGAATACAGTACATTTCTTAATTTCCGCAACATAAACACTAATCAAACACCAAGTTTAGTCTCTCGCGTCGAGTGCAGCACCTGACCATTGTACATTCATTGAATATGCCATATAACCGTCGACCATCAGAACCCTTTTAAGGCTGCCCGTAGCGACGGCGTTCGTAAAGCGAGAACGAACAAGTCGCTCGAATTTCTGGACTCACTCGTTTTGAAATGATATTTAAATCGCTTATTTATTAGGTCTTAGACATAATATTTTTGGCTGAAACTCAAACACACGATAGAAGAGGACCTTTGAAGATCATTTTCTGCAATAAAAAAAAATTGGGGCCGAGATCAACTCAACTCAGTTTTTGGACTCTCACGGAAAATCTCCCGGTGCGACTTATGCCTCATTTCGACAGAGCCGAGTCACAATTTGGGTTCATTTGGTATGGAAATGTGGAAATATGTTTACTTAGTAGACTGACTTGTAAATGCACAAACTCATTTGTCAGTAGACAAAGATGTTGTAAAATGGTTTAAAAGCGATTTTACTTTTGAGTTTTTTGTAGTGATACAACATATGATTTAAGCTGAATACATTTTTTGTTGCCTGTTATTGTTATTGCTTTTGTTCTTGTATTGTAAAGATGAGCAATTTGGTTTCATTTGCTACCTGTGTGGGGCCTGGTGGCCTCAAATGTTAGAGCTCCTCTGAATTATGGGCTGACCGGGCATGTCCCTTAAATTGTCAGTGAACAGAGTGGCAAGAAGCTACTAGGTGGGCCTTTTTTTCTGATCATTAAATTAACAGATCAGGCATTTCATCTTATCATATTCTGATAGGTGCTACCTGCATATTTATATTCAGAGAGTACAGCAACAATTATGCAAATACCATACATTCTTTCTGCGAACCTTTCATTAGATATATTTTTTCTTTTTTCTTAACTTTACAGGCTGACTGGCAGCACCGGTATGAAGCATGTGGTGAATTCTTCAACAGACTCACAGTCGACAACTTCATGCAATTTATCAATAGAATTGTCTTTTCTGAAAAGTCGTTGGAAAAGGTAGATATTATCAGTGTTTGATGTTTTACCTCAAGGAGATGAAAAATTCTAGATCATCATATTATGCGGTTAAGGACAGTTTTAAATCCTTCAAATTCCACACTCAAAATATCACAAACAAAAGCTATGAAAATTTGTCGCCATGATAATGATTAGGGTTAATCAAATGCCAGCAGCCATATGGAATTTATGAACAACATATTTTGCCTCATTTTATTTATAAATATGTGAGATTACATTTTTTTGTGGAAAATTACATTCTCATGAAATCTAGAAATCTGCATGTTTATACACTGGCTGCCTATATACTCTTGAAAAGATTTGGTTGAAAATGTGAGGCTGTCTATACACTCTTGAAAAGATTTGGTCGAAAATGTGATGTGGCATATATGGAACAGTTAGTGATTTAATTAGGTTTCATAAAAAGTGAAAAAAGTGAGGTGTAGGCTATTTTGGAACAAAATGTTTAATTGCTACAATCATACATGTAGATGGTGGTGGTGGGGGGAGTTTGACATACATGTCCCCCTCAATTATTTTTTGGGGGTGGGGGGAGATCATACCTCTCCCAATTTTCAATTTTTAAAGTTCAATATTTTTGTTTTTTCTATTTTGTTAGCATTTTGATGTGAGAACCTGAACAAAAGATAAATGTGATGGGAAAAAAATATTAACTCTTAACATGCCAGAGGAGTTAATCCTCTATAGACTTTAAGTGTATTATTTGGTGCAGATCTGCGACTTCGGCACATTGTTATTGCAGGGGGTGGGAGATTTCAAATTCACACATTTAACTTTTTAACAAAACGCAGATTGTTTCCGCACAAGGGTATAATTATTTCACCCTCTTGTGTTTCCTTACCCCCGACTCATTACATGAAATCACCGCTCATGGCCATAACATTTAAACAAAAATTTTGTTTGTTCTCTCTGACACTTGGCAGCTACCTCTGGAGTGCAGGCAAAACCTCATCAGTCGAGCTCTGAAATTCACCAGGCAACAAGGGGCAGGGAAGCGAAAGTTTGCCGGGGAGACCAACGAAGATGATGTGGAAACCAGCATTCAGAGACTACAGCAATATCAGAAACATCTACAAACTCTGACAATTGAGGGGGTACTTCAGCTTAAACAATTTGATGAGGTAAGACTAGACTTGTTGCTGTCTTTCAAACATTAATCTGGGTTGTAGTAATTAATTTTATTTCCTATTTTTTCCCGAATCCCTGTTGACTTCAGATTTACAGTTTTTCAGTGACGACCCAAATTAATCTTCATGTTGTTTTTTTCTGCCATATTTAGAAAGTACAATATTCTCCTCTGAACTCATACACTAATTAGTTATTTCAGTTAATGGCAGAGTAAATCATTTCCATCCATATTATTCAGCCAGGATTTTGTAATTCCCCTAATATTTTGGTAATCTTTACACATTTATTCTAGAAAAGATGAACATTAAATCAGATTTTTTTTAATCATTTCTCTTTCTCCAGCCTTTCAAACTTTGACTGTTTCTCTATACTTTGTGTTATGTTTGTAACCTGTTGCCACAACAGCCTTATGTCACAGAATTAAAGATGTGGAAAATAGAAGCTATTTGAAAAGCATGAAAGATATAACACTTGACATTTGCTCATACATTGCATGTTCGATATATAACTATTAGATGCCAAATTCTAATGCCCCTCAAATATTTAAATTCATTTTTTCATGTTTTTTGTGATGATAAACTTTGCGTCTTTATATGAACTTCATCATGACAGGTCACATATGTATTACTTTGATTGTTAGTACATATTTCTTATATTTACCAAATGAATTACAATTGAGGGGGCTCGTGCAATATAGTGTTAACCCACACTTTTGTGAAAAATGAGTTACATAAATTTCCATTTTCTATCACTACTCTTTTATACCCTATTAAAATTTCAAACTGAAAATCAAATATTTAGTAAGTCAGATAAGATGGGCATATTCATTATTATATTACATTGACCCCCTTATATTGATTGTCTCAAAAGAACAAATGAGTGGGTTAACACTATATTGCACTGATCCCCTTAAAGTAATAGGCTAAATTTGGGGAACTTCAATTTAAAAAACTGTCAAACTTTGATAGCTGAGCTACATAGTAGTGTTTAAATGGACAAATAAACACCGTAGAATACAAACATTTGGAAAGTTATGCTGCTACTGACAAGATATACGTGAATAAACAATTTCAACTCCGGTGGAGGATAAAATAGCCTAGATCTACACACCATAAGTTTATGGGAGGAAATGGGCAGGTGAATGTGGTCAACTTGAGTGCTTGTAGGTTTTCACTTTTTTAAAGCACTAAATCATCATTTTGAAATACAATATTTTCAGGGCATCATTTTTAGACCTTATCAAAGTCACTTAGAGCATGGAGGATTATGTAGCTCACATTTTTTAAAACTGTGGTCATTGTTAGCGTGTGGCTGTAATTATAATCAAAGTTTTCCATTGCTCTTCTTTCCAGGAAAAGTCAACTGGCTTCTACGACCAGTATGATCTGACGCGGGGTGACGTTGAGGCCGTCAAAGCCTTCCTGGTGTGTCTGTTGTGTCGTGGGGCACCGATATCACTCGTTGAGTCGGTGCTCAACAGCTGTAAGATAGGAAAGTGGACGGTGCTGATGGCAGTGAAGGATGCCCTCAAGAGGATACTGACGGCAATGCAGTAAGTGGAAATGATTGTAAATTGCATATGTAATTTGTTAAAGCAGATATTAACTCTTAACATGATGCTGACACAAATTGCACCACAAATTTCCCCTCTTAACTAAATGCCAATAATATGAAAAGTATGACAGTAATGGAACTTGTTCTTTCAATTTTATATAGTAGAGGGAAAGCCCTCACTAAATCACTCATAAAAATGGTAGAATTACATTGGATATTTTCCTGCAAATTTGAGAAGATATCACATATTTTGTGTTAAATTGGGGAAAATGCTCATTTTTTAAATGTATTTGTGGATATCTACTTTTTATGCCTCCGCAACGAAGTTGCCGGAGGCATCATGTTTTCGGGTTGTCCGTCCGTGCGTCCGTTACCGGATCTCGTTACCGCGATAACTTTAAGAACCGCTGATCGATTTGATGTAACTAGGACCAAGTATGTACTATGAGCCCAATGAACTGATTAGAATTTTGGAAGCTGAACGGTCAAGGTCAAAGGTCACCGGGCCTAAAATATATCTGATTTGGACCCGTTACGCCGATAACTGAGAACGGCTGCTCGGATTTTGATGTAACTTGGGTGGAGTATGTATTATGAGGCACCAATGAACTGATTTAGATTTGGAGCTGAAAGGTAAAGGTCACCGGGCCTAAAGTATGTCTGATTTGGGCTCGTTACGCGATTACTTAAAAACGTCTTGTCGATTTTGATTACTTGGGTGGAGTATGTATCATGAGGCACCAATGAACTGATTAGATTTTGGAGCTGAAAGGTCAAAGGTCACCGGCCTACAACATGGCTGATTGGCTCGCTTACTGCGATAACTTCAGAACGGCTGCTCGGATTTTTCTGTAACTTGGGTGAAGTATGTATTATGAGGTCACCAATGAACTGATTAGTTTTGGAGCTGAAAGGTCAAGTCAAAGGTCACAGGGCATAAAATATGTCTGATTTGGCTCTTTACCTGCAATAACATGAAAAACGGCCTATCGATTTTCATGTTACTTGGTGGAGTATGTATTATGATGCAGCAATGAACGGATTAGGTTTGAAGCTGAAGGTCGAAGGTCAAAGGTCGAGGCCTAAAATATGTCTGATTGGGTTTGTTACAGTGATAACTTGAGTATGACTGGTTCCGATTTGATGTAACTTGGAGAAGTATCTAATATAGGCACCAATTTACTGATTGATTTTGGAGTTGAAAGGTCAGAAGTCAAAGGTCACAAGGCCTCATGTCGAATTGAGCTCATTTAAGAACTGCTTTATTGGATTTTACTGTTACTTGGTCAAAGGTACATGGCCTTATTCATCAGATTGCCGTTCTTGTACCATGGTACAATGCCAACTTGAAGCTTTCAAAATTACATCAATTGGATGGAGTGTGACTGCGGAGCATACCCATCGACTGCGCGCAGTTCGAAACTGCTTCGTTAAATATGTTAACTTCACAAAATTCATTCTTGCTCCAGAAATCTTATGGAAGTTACATTATTAGAAAAGGTATACTTTTATACTCTAACTACAACATTTTGTGCACAAACTTTTTTCCTGACATGCATGTGTAAAAAAGTTATAGCTGTTCAAAGTTGACACTTATCAATGTGGTAGTGTTTAAAACAGGCTTGACATGTTAGTTATTCAGCAGTAAATGTGTATTCAAGTTTAGTGCATAAAAGGGAAAGAATTTGTTGTACAGAAAGTATTAAAATGAAATATTAGATTAAAGCTGTAAGAGTATTTTGTAAGCTCCAAACCAGTGTATCACGAAATGATCAAATTAAAAAAAAGTACAGAGAAACCTGTCTGTAGTGACTTTAACACTTTGGGTGCTATCGGCCCAATGGTGCTCCAAGAAGACAATCAGTTCCATACTTGTTAATTCGAATGACAAATGTCACTGAAGTTCCTACCAATGATATTCATCGTAAGATGAAGACACATTGAACCAATTAAATGAGTAAGAATGTCTTGTTTCGACAGCATTTGGATTTTTATAGAAAAGCGTACATTTTTTAAAGGTTAGACACATGAAGTCCAAACCTACTCAGCACCCAAAGTGTTAATAGACAGGTGGCTGCTATAGACAGGTTTTCAAACACATTATTTGTCAACAGCAGAACTGCTTCAGTGGCCAATTTGGGCAGGTTGGCTAATAGATAGGTGGCTGCTAAGACAGGGTTGACTACAGATTTATTATTTTGTTTTAAGACAATAAATTTGGCACAAATAGAAAATTAAAAGATGGTTTTATTTTTATCAGAAACGACGAGGACCAAGTTGAAGGCGTGTCCCAAAATGGCAAACCAATGGACTTCTTGAGGAGAATCACTGATGTGGTACAGAGATACACGCAAGATGGGTAAGAGCATAGGCAAATCTGATTTTTCAAGGGGGGGGGGTAGGAGGGTTCATCCATGGCAAAATCATGTTCACAGCCAGCCTGTGGCTTAAAAGTCAATGGGGGGGGGGGGGGTTGGCCTTCCAACAAATTTTCACAACCAAATGCAACAGGTAAAAATTTTTCATATCCAGTCAGCAGCCAAAAAGTCAAAAAGTTGGGGTGGGATTGTTCCCAGCCAAATACCAATTTTTCACAGCAAGCCAGTGGTTGAAAGTCTAAAAGTGGGGCAAAGGACAATTTTCAAGACCAAATCATATCCCACGGGAACCTGTTCTACAGTCCTAACCCTAACCCCCCCGGTACGCTTACAGGTAAAAGACATCCACATCCTAAACGATGATTTTTTAAAAAGAGAAAAACTTGGTTCATTTTCAAAGCTGTTGAAACAGAATCTTGTTATCAAAGACAATTTACAACAATTTGATATTCTAAAATCTGTTATAAGTCAAAAGTGTTGTAAATATTGTAAAATCAAACTTAAAATAATATTTTGATCTTATAACAATATTTACAACAGTTTTAGTTTTCCAAATTGCTTTAAAAAGTAGCATGTTAGATAACGAAGCTTTTCGATCTGCAGCTCATCAGGTTATCACGCAGTTTTAGTTTTCTAATATAAAAGTTTACAATGGATTTGAACCCTGGCATCTCTGCATGGAAGGTAGAAAACAATCCATTACATCACGACATCCCCACAATATATCTATTTAATTGGATTTCAAACATTTTTAGTCTCCAGACTTTTTGTGTGATTTTTTTTTATTGTCAATAAACCAAAATTGAACTGAATTTGAAATTGAATTTTGAGTTGAATGTAATTTTTGCTGATATTATTGTATTTATATGTTGTATATGTATATGTTTGTTTGTAAATCAAATATCTTTTAAAATTGAATAATTTGAATTGAATTGAATTTGAAATCTGAATATAATTTTCTCTGATATGAAATTTTGTCTGCAGAGGTAAATTGGTGACTGCCAATCATGTGCTTGGTGAGTTGCGTCCTTTTTGCAGCGACACATCAATAGCTGTGCAACCAAGAGTGGAGATTCTACAACTCCTAGAACAGGTAGAAATTTCTATATTTATTTCATTTTTATCTAACTTTCTCTAGTCCCAATAGACATGTTTACTAATCATTTAAAATCACAGATTTTTCTTCCTTGTTTATAATGAATGTGTTTATAATGAAGAGATTTCCATACTTGCATTCCAACTTGCATAAATTAGTTGTTGCTATATTAGCTGTATGTTACAAGGGGCAGCACTAGAATTGTTTTAATGGGGGTGGGGTGGGTATCTGACAGAATCTTGTATGTACTGACAGGCAACAAGTCAACAAGCTACCCATCGGCCCTCAGACCCGAGAAGTAAACAAGCAAAAAAAAAAAGTCCTCAGTTATTGTACCGCACAGAATCGCAAATAACCCAGCAACTTCCTGACCACTGGTGGGATGTTTGCTAGCTATGCCCCTGCACGTAACTTGTGTCATCATTTTCTTCTTCCCACCCTGCCCCAACATTCCTCAACCCTCCAAAAATGAATTAAACTTGGTTTTCTCAAACATTTTAAATTCCAGACATTCCCATTGGATGAAGAGGATGTACAGTTATTACTCTTCTACCAGACAGAAGCTCTCATCAGCTGCAGGTGGAAAGATGTAAAGGTACAAATTTCTGGTTGCATGTATATATATTATATAAATAGTGTACAATCTATTGTACAATATACTGGATTATATGTACGACAAATATGAAATTATCCCGAGTGCAGGTTTATTTCACCGAGGCCAAAGGCCGAGGTGAAATAGACTTGCACGAGGGATAATTTCATATTTGGAGTTCATATAGTCCAGTAATATTGTATGATAGAACGTTCACTATTTATTATAGTAAATAGATCCCTCAATCTAATCCCCCCATCATGAATTTTACCATAGTGTAGATCTAGATGGCATACGTTCTTCTTACCTTATATTTGTGAAATTCCAATTGAACACTTGAGAACGATGACTCCGGAATGCGCTAGCGTAATCATCGCGTATTGCGCGCTAAGTGCAGCTGCGCGCGGGAATACGCTCCGAATTTGCCGCGCACATCGCGCCAAAATAATGTCAACAGCTGAAGATATTCTCCCCATTCATTTAACACGGGTTTTGCCATCCAAAAATCGAAAGTTTATTGTACATATGTACATATTAACTTTTTGAAGGAGGTCACGTGGTACCAATCTAGCCAATCACAGCTCGTATTTTACAACCACATTTACTTTATATATATTATACAACACCTAGTAAGATTGTGCGCTATCCGATTGGTCGACTGCGCTTCACACGGCATACGCTAACCGCCCCATTGCACTCGCACGGTACGCGGAGTGCAGTTTCGTTAAAGCAGTTTCGGTACATTGCACTCTGCTGATGTCATCAACTATGTACAAATTCCCATAGACAAACTGGCTGCCATTACATTGCACTCTCGTCGCTCAACAATGATTTGCGTAATTGTGTCAAGCACGCGCGCGTATCAATGTATTAAGATTCGACGCGCGCGTTTTATTTGGCATACACAATACTGCGCGCGAGCATACAAAAATCTTGAGAAGGCGCAGTCATTGTGCGCGCGCTCAATGCCAGCAATAAACACACTGTTATGCTTCTTTTTACAGTAAAGCTCGCTGAGTAAAATCAAGCTTTTATAACATTTGTACCTTGAAACAAAGCCCGTAAACGTCGATGGTGTTGTATAAAAACAAAATAGTGATGATCTTTCATCGTTGCAACGCCGAACACAGATTTCGCATTCGTGAAATATGAGACGCTCTATTCAACTCGGGCTTCGCCTCCGTTGAAATAAGAGCGTCTGCAATATTCACCTCATGCTAAATCTTGTACCATTGCACTCTGATGCGATTCACTATTTGCTATAACGGCAAGGCCGTAGGCTGGTTTGCATGGGGAGGTGCACATCTTGGGGAGGTGGAACTAAAGTGACATGGGGAGGTGCACATCTTAGGGAGGTGGAACTGAAGTTGAGTAAATCAGGCGTTGAAAGCAGAAAAAGTGGTACAAATTTTGTTTTGCTTGCCAGGGGCGGAACTCCTATGGCTCTGCGGGGGGGTGCACGTGCACCTCCCCCCCCCCGAGCCTACGCCCTTGTATATTGTTCACTCGTATCAATTATGTTAGGAGGATATTATTTTGTTTTGTGAATCAAGATGTCCTGATAATCAAGCTGCAGGTCCCACTAATGCCTGTTTTTTACATGTGCCAGAATAATCACATTGTTATACGTGTCGCTAATGCTAGTAATGTTACTATATATAGTTCAAGAGGAACAAGTATGCCTTATAGCTAACAGTTTATTGAATTTATGTCCTAGAATTGTTAACTTCCATCAGGGAAAAATTCAGGGAATAATCAGCAAATTTTGTTTCCATGAAATGCTGGGAACCCTGTTTGTAGCCCACATAATTCATCTTTCTTAGGAAAAGGACATTTTATTTTTTAGGAAACTTTATGCCACAGGATCTCCATGAAGTTTGGGACAGTATTGAAAGAGACGAAAACTGTACAAGACTGGAATTGTGTGTGTAGTGGTAAATACTCAAATTTAACAAAATTGATTAAAAATGTCATTTGATTCTATGTCCTGGTGAATTGGCTATAATATCTAGGAACGTTGTGAACAGTACCATCTGCAAGCTGTAAAATATTTCTCACTCTCTTTGTGATCTCGCCATTCTGTGACAAATTTGTTAAAATTATTGAATGGAAGAAAAAGTATTGGAACTTTATTTTAATGTACAAACTCCACATAACTTGAATAAATTATTTTTGCACGTCGTCTAGTTAACATCAGTAATTATTATTTATATCAGGCATTTTAGCAGTAAAATAAAACCGCATGTTTTCCTTCCTGTTTAATGATTGCCGTCCATATCACAGCATGTTTACCTTCTTCCGGGAAATATCGCTACTTTTGCCATATTCCCCTGTGCTGAAGACTAGTGCAATATGAGACCATGTAGCACTCGTCGCCGATATGTTGCGCATGCGCAGAATCCATTAATGCCGGTGATTTCAATTCCAAAATTCACCGCGGCAGTACGCTGCACACAAAGTCCCATAGGGTTCCGTGTAAACAGAGCAAACCTGTACATAGGCTGTTACTGTTAGCGTCACTGTTTGATAGTGTTACTAAAGTTTGGAAGCTCTGCACTTTCTTTGAACTTTGAAGTTTAGATATGTATGTATTCCAATGGGATTGTTCCAAGTTTTCAGCGGTTACAGTATTGACGTTCAAGTTATTCAAAACGTGTCATATGAATAGGAATTTTGTTTTAAGCGACTATAGATTTCAACAGCATTGGAATTTGGATACATCTTCAGTATAAGATTCATGTACATTTACAGCAACAGTTGACTACTTTTGAGATGAGATATGGGCCCATAATCAGGGTAAGTCAAATGAATTTCTAATTTTTACACAAAATGCCTGATATAAATAATAATAATTATATTGCATGGCATAATTCGGGGGATACGAGAATTTATTGCCCAAGCTGGGACCATATTGCACATAATATAATTATTAGTATGGCTCTCGACTTCGAGAGCCAAACTAGTAATTACTGATCTATATAACTTTGTCATTTAGTGTTATACCTTGAGGTGTAGCGATCATTTTGTCTGCTAACATGATTTTATTATTGTTAATCTCATTGTGCAGCTGTCTCCTGACCAAGTAGTCTCTGAGGCCAGTCGTCTCATCTTATTTAAGGAGCTTCTGTCATCTAGTGAGTCCATGGATCAAATGTTAGCACTTGGCAATCTACTTAAACAGTGGCCTGTATTGGAGACTAGGCAGAGGTGAGTGTCTTTCATGCGTCATTTCATGGACTACACAGGGTTTGTACAAGCCTTGGAAAAGTGCGAGAAAATTCCTTGAAAAATCCTTGAAATGTCCTTGAATTTCATATAAAGTGGTCAAACATTTGGAATTTGTACTTTTGTAATTTGTTTTATTCAAATTTTATCTGGTGTGAAAGTCTTGATTCGATCTTTTGTCTGAAACCCATTTTTGTTTGTGGAATGATCAGCGAATTGGCAATTTCTTCTTTTTAACCCTTGAAAGTCCTTGAAAAGTCCATGAATTTCAATTCTTCAAGCTTATACAAACCCTGGCAACAGCAAACTGATATCAAGTTTTTCTTTTTTCAAGTGTCGTTTCCTTTACTGCCATTATATGTAAGAATTGTTTTTACATTTTTAATAGATTTTACATGAGTCAAAATCACAGGGATGTTTAATGTAATCAGACTGAAGATTTGCTTACCAATTAACATTCAACCAATAAATTTGATTGAGAAAAGGAAATTGTGTTAAGTTTAATTAATTTCTAGTTACAGCTTTCCGATGAATCTCAGAAAATTACATCTTCAGGAAATGCTGTATTTGAAGTTTAATTGCAGATTATACATAATGTTAAATCCTTCTATAACTGTTCAATTAAATAGGATATAATTTTACAATGTTTACAGTTTTGTAGACTTACAAAATATTGTTAGTTTTTAGAAGGGAAGGAATTTGACTCATATCTCTAGCCAGAAGAGATAGTCAACACATACTCTACTTGGGAGTGAACATTTTGTATTCATCTTCAAAAGTAGAATGGAAAAGTTCATAATATGACAATTTATATCCATTTTTTTTTGCAAAGTGCTACCGTTGATGAGCCCTGGGTCAAGTTGATCTTCAAGATGGTGGATCATGCTGAGTTCAAAGGTCAAATTGTAGTTGATCTGGTGAGAGAACTTCAGGAAAGTCGCCCTTTACCAAATGAGGTGAGTATCGTTTGTCGTTCTGGAACAAACAATGTTGCCAACCACTGTGTTGACAGCACAGGTAGGGACTATATGAGTAGTGTACATGCCACATGTTTTGCAAAACATGTGATAACCTCTTTGTTGAGATTGACCGTACCGTGCGAACAGTGCCCTGTTTACGAATATCTTCAGCTGAGCATGTCAAAATGTCATTTTCATGTTTGGCTCTCAAAATAAGTGTATAGGGATAACTTGCAAGCTGAGCATACATGATAGTGCCTGATCATTTAGAACCATGTACAAGGGCAAAATCACACATCCAGGTATAGGTGTATGCTGTTGCTATGTGTTATACTTTGCATCGCTTATCAAATATGCAAGCCAGAAGCTGCTATTGATCTCTGCCGACAAATGTTTGTCTAGGCTTTGTGAACTGTCATGGCTCTTGTGCTTCATCAATTATCGCAAGATATGCATAAAGAGTCTTCTATAACTGACAACCGAGCAACTTTACATTCGTTGTCCAACATAAGCAATTTTCTCGCCAGTCAAAACATTACTTCACAGTTCATTAGATGGTTAGTGGGGTTAACCAACAGACTCTATACAACAGTATGCAGTGGGTGTGGCTGCACAGTTGTTCATCGGCAAAATTAATAGAATTACATAGAGATCCCCTCCTCCTTAATCCACTTTAACTTTGGGTACTTATACTCATGAATGCAGAGGGGAGGGGGTGGGGGTAAGGGAAGGGATGGGCACAATTCTAGTATCAGTTTTGGAGGTGGAGATCTCAGATAATTTATCCTCCATCAGTAAACCCTTGTTTCTGACCCTTATGTCAGTATAACGATTGTTCCATTGTGCATTTTTTGCTTAATGTCTACATTAAATAATCCAAATTTCAAGCAGTGACATAAAAATTTAATTCATCACTAATTTCTAACACATTGTAAATATTGTTAACTTCCAGTGCATAGAGCTGACTTACAACCGACTTGTGAAGGCAGATCATCGCCTATCATCAATCAAAGTGGCTCTGATCACAGAACAAACTAATCTATACCAGTCTGTGGCAGAATTCATGACACAGCACCAACATGTAAGTGGAAATATGATGCACCACGCCATACCCCGGGGTACCGTTGTACCCCGGGGTACCGCGTTGTGCAGCGCCCTCTTGTGTTAAAAAAATGTATTTTGTTCAGTTATGATCGATGAAATCAGTGGTGATGATGCAGAGGCTGTGCAAGTGCACAACAAAAAGGCATAAACTTACAAAAAATAGGGTAAAAAAGTTAAATTGTTATTTTCACCTTATTTCATAACTTTTACATAATTTTGTAACCCAGGGTACAGTGCTGAAAAATAAATAAATAATTCAACAAAATGGGCGGATTTCTAGTTGGTACCGGCCAGGGGTATTTACCTAAACCCATAGCATTAAAGGTAAATGACATGATTGGGGGTAGTCCTCAACTTGGGCTGAAACTACTCTAGAATCAAGTAAACTATGCAAGGATTCTCCTGTGAAAATCTTGTTGTCAAACGTTGACTCATTCTAAAATAAACATTGTCAATATCACTCGTAGCAGGGAAACCTGCTGTGTGGCTCTCTATGGGGCTTATTTTTATCGTGCCCGGATAAAATTAAAATACTCCTATGTTTATGCTTGATTCTCCTTAAGCAAACAAATTACAGACAAATCCTCCCAGGTGGGAGATCCACACCTGCTAGTGTATTGTTGGTATATATTTCAACTTATTTTGTTCTTGAGGCATTTTCAAGTGTTCCCAATCATGTCACTAACCTTTAGAGAGCAGTGTCATGATTGGGAAAGTCAAAAATGTCTCAAGAACCAAATGAGTTTAAATAAACACAACTATATATACTACCTAGAGTGTATATTCAGGCTGGAAGGTTGTCTTGAAGTTTGTCTTGAATTTGTTTACTTGGGGTGTTCCCACTATTGCGATTTGCACAACGAGTAAAATTGTGGTCTAAATTGTGAAGTAATTGTGATGATCTTATCAAATCTTGAGGTCAGTTGTGGCAATCGTGTTGATCGTAGCAAAATTTTGGACAGTTCAACAGTTTTCTACAATTACCATGATTAACTGTCAATCTTGTTCATCATATCACATCATAACAAATCGTGTAAGATCACATCTAACTGTGTCTCTAAAATCATGGTGATCCGGATCAAACTTGGACAAGGCCAACACCATACCCACATATATACCAAACAAGATTGAATGCACTTCATTCAGCAATCTACACTTGAAAAAGGCACATGTAGTAAATATTTGAAGCCTCTGAGAAATGCCACCCAAGGATATCGAAACATAAATTTTAGAGAAGTATACAAAAATTCCAGGATCGGCTACGAGTGGTCAATTGTACTGATCGTCTGACAGTGGAAATAAGGCTTTGAAGAAAAACAAGCATTAATATACTAGTACTGAATTAATCTCAGGCACTGATAGAAATTGATCCCATACAAAGCTACTAAACACATTTGTGGGTCACAGTGATTGAATGCCAAAAAATTTTCAAAGCCAAAAATTGTTTCCACGGCCAGATGAAGTCAGTTCGCTGACTAATTCACGATCAAAGGGAACCGGAGCTTGGCCAAATGGGGGTGTTCTCCATGTAAAAGTGGGTATTCAATCACCCAAAACACCTCCCCCCCCCACCCCCCTGTTTACTCTTGTGTCCTGGGGTAACACATGGTGCATCATATATGAATATATAGTAAGAAATTACCTTCCCTTTCTGCTTTCTTCACTCAGTTCACAGATGATTCCTACGACGATGAACTTCTCCAACTTCTTGTCTCACGTCCATTTGCTGCCAAAGTCGTTAACACCCCATACTATCCTCCTCTTGCCGAATATCTATTGTCCTCTGGTCAGAAGTCGGAGGTGGAGGCGGTTGCTAGGCAACTCAGGGAGGCAGGACACGATGCAGAGGCCTCATCTCTGTTGCTACGGCAACGTGCGACACATCCCATGCTGAGCACCCTGGATACAGCTTTAGCGGCCATGCGGCATTGGTTCAAGAAATGAATTCGAAGAATTTGTCAAAGATTGGTAATTATTGCACCAGAACAGTACTTAATATGAGGAACTATTCTGCAAAATCATTTTAATCATCGTATCATGCATTGGGTTTCTCATTTCAAGCACAAAGGGAGTTATGGAAGCCCGCTATGCAGTTTTGGGAGAAATAGGCTTTCAATGATCTATGATTTAGAATGAATTTTACACCTTCTTGCCAAGGTAAACAAATGAACAAATATTCTCATTCATCAATTTTGACTTTTTGTCTCAAAATATGCACAATCAGTATATAACTCATGTAATCTCACTAGTAGTAGTAGTAATCCAGGTTTAGAATCCAGTTTAGTCCCAGACTACGGGGATGGCCAAATTTACGTTGTACTCACAAAAATTGCTCCTTACCCCTCCCTCCACTTCACTCTATTCAGTACATCCTCCTCCCTCAGTCTGAAAGGAAAAAAGTGCCTCTCTGAGATATGTGTATGATGTAAGTCTGGAAAGCTTATCTTGGACTGTCAATCGAAAAAAAAAGCAAAACAATTGCTAAAATAAAACGGTTTCTTTGGAAATATAAATTAGAATGCTAACAGATAATCTTTAACAATGCAGTTTAGGTTTATGATTGTAGCCTGATGTAGGTGTAATGATCAGGTTCCTACATTTTGTGATTGTTAAGTTTTCAAGTAACAAAAGTTTGTTTCATAATGATGTATTTTCATGTGATTTTGCAATCAGTATGATATTAAGTATTCCAGCAGTAACATGTATGTGGTGTTTAATTTGCATTGTTAATATATACATATACATCTGTATGCAGCTACAGGTATGTTTTAATGCATAATATTTTGTTGACGTGTACACTTTAAACTACCTTATCTGAATATATTAAGACGATATAGTCAGATTAATCATATTCATGAAATGTGTGAAGTATGTCATGAAATATGGAATATAATCTGTCAGTTGATTTGATAATGATTTGAATATATTACTTGCATATCAATGTGTTGTAATGTCTCAACAATGAATACTACATAAAATGCAGTGTTCTTTATTATGTACTTGAAATGGGAAGGTGTTCAGTGGTTGATAGGTATGGGTCAATAACTTTATGGAATTGCACTGTCATTATAATGTGCACAAAGAAGTCACACATAAACTTATGTTGCAAAAAGATAACATTTATGTAAAATGTGAAAACAATCTACGATAGAATGTTGCAATATCTTCGTTTGACTTACAAAAATCAACAACATTTTAGTCAAAAGGTATGTTTGTAGTTTGAAGGAGGTAGGGGTTAAAAAAGTGTTATGACAGGGATATCAAATACTACACCCCAAGACCTTTACAGCGTGTAACTCTGTTCTGTCATAGTTTGAGTTTTTATTGTTGAGTTTCTGTCATCACATTGAATTTCATCTCAACACTTTGGGGATTCAGCGTAATATATGTATTTCTCAACTTGATTTGGTAGAACAAAGTGATGAAGGGATGTTGGCAGTCAGTTTGTTGAATGTTTTACCAAACTGGAAGTTGTGATCCTGGTACAAGTGCATTATATATAATAAACCTGAACCATCTTCATCAACATTAACATAAAAAAGGCTAGGGTTAAGGCTAAGGGTTAGGGTAATTGTTGGGATTTCTACTTATCTCGTCGCTTGTCCGGCAGAAGGGCCTTAATAGTAAATATTTCTCTAATCCTAGAAATATTGCCTTATTTGATATTTGCACTTAACATTCTGACAGAAGGATCTAAAAATATCACACTACTTTGATTTCATGTGAAAAGAGCCAATGGTTTTCAAGTTAGAGGTAATTAAAAATTAACGCCCTTCTGCTGGGAACGTTTGCTAGAGCCCTTTTGCTGAACAAGTGAAGATATGTTTGTACAACATGATTTTACAAGTAAATACGACACAATCTGTCATTTTCAAAACAACATTATTTATTTTTTTTACCAGAAATGCACCAGTGAAGGAAATTAGCTTGTAATGTCTGAATACCGGCAAATTGGAGGTGTAGCATAAAACTTGTACACATACAGGTATGCCAGTTTTCAGGCAAGAGCCTGAATTCAGGCCCTGACAATCAATTTTCAGGCAATTGTTCAGGCTGTACAAAATAGCTCACTTTCGGCAAACTTCGGGCCTTTTCATGAATTATTACTGGTATCCCTACTTTATGTTATGTAATCCAACAGTATTTCATTCATGCCCAAATATTGTAAGTGTATACATAACATCAATGTGATACGAGCAACTTGAAATTGTGTTATCAGCATTTGGATTGTTTACATTTGTGTAAAATTTGATGTGCAATAAGTTGAGTCGTGAAGAAATTTATATCACCAGCTAAACCTTTGATGAAATAATATGCATTCGCTTCTATGGCATGTCTCAGTATCGACGGATATAAAGTAAATTATGTTGGCGGTATTCCTTAAGGCTGTAAAAAGTTTATACAGTTAATGTCGTTTTGGCAGATAGGCAAAACAAAGATATACTAGTATAATACCAATAATATGATGCTCTTGAGTCGTGACACACTTATTACATGTAATTTGTGAATTTAATTCAAATTTTATTTTATGTACGTCATGATTGTGAGCAATAATAAGATTTGCTTATGTGAAAATATTATCTCGTATGTGTATTTTTTGGTCGTTTTTGGAACTGATTTGTCATGAATGTTTACTTTTATGTATTTAAGCTAAACATAACTCTCGATTCACTTTCAAATTTATCACCCACATATCTAGCGTAGTGGTGTGAATCCATTTCGAAATGTAGACTTCTTGTGTGAACACTCACATGTTTTAGGGCCCTCTGAACCTAATTTGATGTTTTTATTTATTTTATTATTATTATTATTATTTTATTATTATTATTTTTTTTTGGGGGGGGGCTTGAAAAGTAGTAGTAAGTAGTGTGTGTGTGTGTGTGTGTGTGTGTGTGTGTGTGTGTGTGTGTGTGTGTGTGTGTTGGGCTGACGGAAAATAAGGGATAGTATATGAAAGTACATTCGTTTTAAATCGTCAGCACAGACATTGAAAAATTATTCCAGTCTTTCCAAAGAAAAAAATGAAATTCCATGAACAATACAAATGGCAAATTGTGCACAGAATTTCAATAAAAAAATGAATTGCTAATTCCGATAGAGCTTTGTCTTCGGTATATGTTGTACCTTGAAAAAAAAAACATAACAACGTCAGATTTCCCTTAAGCTTTCACTTGTCTCTTTCTACGAGTGTACTTATTTCATTTCAAGATAATTTACTTTTATGGTCTTGGTTCCCTTTAGGTTTTGTATTTAATGTGTAAACCATAGTTGGTGCAAGCTTTGTTTCCTCTTCACCTATCAAAGCAATCAATAAGACTGGGTCTCCATATTATACAGAGTTACAATCAATTTTACGATTGATATCAATCGTATTGTAGTAAACAAATTTTCGATCAATCGTAACTCTTTATAATGAGGAGCCCTAAAATGGCAGAGGACATTATCAGAAGTCAGTAATATCAATTGAGAGACTACAAACTCCAATGTACCTTTTCCTACAGCTAAATGATTATAGTGTTTACACAATTCATCTTGGCAACCCAGCAAAGCTATCTGATACGCCTGTAACTAAACTGACCACGTGTATCTTGTACCACGTCATACTTCTTAGTACCGAATCAGAGTAACTACTGAGTAAGTCTGGATTTACTTCATCTCGAAGAAAAAACCGAACATTTTGAAAATTGTCGATCCGAAATTCAATCCCGAGCCCTCAACCCACTTCGAGAAGAGGGTTACAAGCGGAGTAAGTCCGGACAGGAACAGCGGTAACGGTATCGCTGTCATCATCTCACTGAACGTTACATGAAATCGCATGGAAACAAGTCTGGATGAGAGCTGCGCGGTTCCCGTTCGGTCCGGCTCCGAACCGTATCAACTTACTCCGGCCTTGCTTCCGAGTTACTCCGCTTAGCTGTAAGTATGAAAACAGTTTAAAGGGAGAAGGCACGGCAGCAAGCTAAGCAGGCATTAAGTAAAAATTATAAGAGGTCATTGGATAGTAGTTGGTGAGGACGATTTATGGTAGTAGTGGTGAATAGAATAATCGAGGAGCCTTAGAAGTAAGGCTTATGGTTAGCGAGCTTCACAGACTGTTAGCAAAGGCTACCTTAGTATAATAGGTTAATTGTGTTACATGGTTTGGATGTCTTTGGAATCGCGCCCCCGCCTTGGTCGTAAGTATGGAAAGCTCTGCAGAAAGACATGTCATAGGGGGAGAGCTTATTGAGTTCAAACAGGTGCATACATTCACTGGGGCGGCGTGACTAACACAGCGGGTCGGTGCGATAGCATCGGTCATGCTTGGTCAGTTTCAAGCAATGTGTACGTGCGATCTGATTGTTGGCAAGAACTCAAATGTTTTCTTAACTTATTTCTGTTAGTTGGCCGTGCCTTCTCCTTTAGTGTCGCAATTTATCATTATTTTATAAGCCAAGTAACAGACATTTAGACAAGTATCGATGACAAGGATAAACTGATACTGGACTCGGGTACGTACTCTGAAGTGTTTACTCCAACATGTGCGTAGCAGCTCTTCTTTCAAGACGAACAAGTATACGCCATGAAATGCCAACCTAATCAAATTTGCTTGATGAGGTTCTAATATATCCGTTAAAAATCTTTCGCATGACTGAAGGTTTGGGCGAAAATAGTTGTTTAAACCGCCTCTACACGTGCTTACCCAACTTTATCGGTTGTTTGCATTGCATTTCATGCGTGACATTCTCAACAATCTATCCGTGTGTGAATCCGTCAATCCGACTTTGAGTTTGAAGCAGCCACGCATAGGGTCTGCAATTACTGTGAACGTAGTTTTAAGTTTCGTAAAAATATATTTTCTGAGCACCTTATGGATAATAGGAGTTTCTAAATTTGTGGCAGGTGGTTTCTTAAAGATGCAAACTTACTAGTGAGAAGTAAATATTCTTTTGATTTATTTTATTTATCTATCATCTTCAGCAATATTACAATGATAAAAACACACAAACTTAAAAACCGAGTATAAAAGAAGAAAATAGAGAAACAAGTATACGAAATACACAAAGTTGTATTACAATAGGTACGCGTATATATCATAATCCTGATGATTTAGGTCTATGGAAATGGCAGTCCTTGCTAATATATACCTCACATGTCAAAAAATTTCATTGAAAATTTCACAAAACATAAAAATAGAAACGCAAACAGCTCTGCGAGGAATTATAATGTTTCACCGAATTCACTACTTATGCAAAACATGTTCAATTTCAGTAATTTTTCAAGTTATTTTTAAAACATGTAATTACAATCTATTAAGAACGCACTCCCAATGTTAACTCCAGCATTAGGAATAAAATATCTACTCCATAAAAATCAACAACAACGATGGAATTGATTGGCATTTCTCATATCGTAATTATGTATGGAATTGTTGAGAGAAAAATCTTATTAACTTGTTTGGAACCATCTCGTGTTTAACGCAATACTTGAAAATTACAATTTAGACTTTATGAATATCAAAAATCGTTAATATGTTTAACTTTTGAAACATAGGAGCCAATGGGCCAAGTAATTGGATCCAGAACACAATCATAATGCCCTTTCCTATAAATTCAATATTTTGTCTAATTTTGTAACATTAGAGCATACCCGAAATATATTCCAGTAAGTGAGGCAAGATGAGGGCTGAGTATACTTTACTTAAGATTCTGTGAGAGAAGAAAAAATGTTTGAGACAGTGTGCGCAAATGTGAACGTGTATGTACACAACAAACGAGGCTTGGGAAGGGCTCGGGGGAACGGTTAATTGAATTCATATTGAAAATGTATAGTATTATTCCATAATGTACGTTTGTCTACTTCTCGATTACCATACAAGCGCGATCATTATTCGTGTCTTCCAAAGCTTTCAACTAAATTGACATTTTGGGCATACGTGACGATGAATAATAAGTAACAGATTACCTGTGAATTCGTTGTAAGAATTCATTCGACCTTGTAGGTGATGCGATTACACATTTTAAAATAAGATGGTATTAACAATAAGAAAAGAAAAAAACAGTGAACACTTGTCGCATCCGCTCGTCAGTTTTGTAATCATAATTTCACTCTACAAAAGGGGATATAATCACAATGTGTAAGTATAAGAAAAAAACCCTAGAGCGCTTAAGGTGAATGATTTAAGGTATTGTAACCAGCCATCGAAATTTGATGTACGTACATGTGAATACAGAAATAGAAACGATAAGTAGATATTAATATGAAAACACACGTACATATATGCATAGCGAAATAGAAAACTATATATGAAGAGCTTAGTTCCAAAAGGCGCTAAATCCATTTTCACCAAAAATGAGTTATTAACATCAGCACATTTGATACCTACTTATCTTGTTACAGTCCAAAATTGGAAGTCAAATTCTACGAGGAAATGCGAAATATCTGGGGTTATAGTTTTATTTTTCCATAGACGCGTGTACAAATTCAGGCAAAGAATTGCATTTTTCTTCGAAGTTACTAAAGTGGATTTAGCGCCTTTTGGAACTAAGCTCTTCATATACAGTTTTAAATACATATTTTAGGCAAAATAAGATTTAACTTTCCATTCGAAATGTTTACCGATTTGATTTCGCTTTTCTCATACTTGCAATTCCGCTAATACAGCGGTTTGCGGAAATTTTTCAAAATCATTACTCGTATTAAAGTTGCCCCTTTTAACGTCTTATCAATGACTTTAACAATATACCATGCAAGAATTTTATTTGGATGAAAGCCCCCCCCCCCCCACTGGTCTCTGTGATGGCAGACTTCTATTAATCATCAGGGGTGATAAAGGTATATATTCACAGACTTGGACACGGTAAAGCCGCAGAAACAGTAAAACATAAAGATTATATTTAAAACTGCAGTCACGTGACGTTAATTAATTTGCTCCCCTGCTGTCAACGGTGCGGTGATAATTACAATAATGAAATAACAATAGCATCCACGGAAGCTGATAAGCAGCTCATACTTTGAAGACATTTCCATCAAAACATACTGTAAATCTGATCGCAACCTGTCTCCAGATAATTGCTTTGCATCTGAAAATATATTTATAGGAATTGCTCAACGTTGCGGAAACCTAATCGGGTAATTCTTTGCAAATTCTTCCGAATAATTTAATTTTGATGCGGATAACTCTACGAAATGTAGATACTTTATCTGTCAATCATGGTTATTCAAAGCAATTTGGCGAAATCATTATGAGGCCCTTTTTATGGTCTACGAAATTTCATATTTCCCATTCCCCTTTTCACCTTCAGTGTAGAATATTATTGTACACCTGTCATGGACTCCTGGGGCCCGTTGCATAAAACTTTAACCTGAGAAATTTCTCCGGTTAAATATGAAAACTCCGGTTAGCATGATTTTACCATGCGCTTTCCCATAGGAGAAAAACTCCGGTTGTTTTAACCGGAGTTTTTCTCCGGTTAAAGTTTTATGCAACAGGCCCCTGGTGGACAAATATAACGTATGTCCGGCATTATTTGCTGCGTTTTGCGTTGAACCAGGGGCGAAGCCATGGGGGGGGGGGGCAGAAGGGGCGGCCGCCCCCTAAAATTTACAAAAATCGAAAAATAATGGCTTTTTAATGAAATTTTGGCCTTTAAAGGCAAGGTTCACCCTGACATCAAGTTGCTTTTAATAAAAGCAGAACAATGAGAGAAACATATTAATGAAAGTTTGGCGCAAATCCACCAAAGAATAACAGAGTTATGAGGTTTCAAAGTTTTAAATGTGTCACGTCACATGCGAGCAGCTCCCAATATGTCATGTAATATAAATTCCATAAATTGCCATTTTCTAATGGTTCATGATAATTGAATGGGTTTTTTTTTCACAGAAGCATGTATGAAATAATGTTTCTGATGATATATTGAATGCACAGGTAAAAATCATTTTCAAATTTCTGAGAAAACGGCACTTTTATGGAATTTATATCACATGACATATGGGGAGCTGCTCGCATGTGACGTCACAAATTTAAAACTCTGAAACCTCATAACTCTCTTATTCTTAGGTGGAAATTCGCCAAACTTTCATCAATATGTTTCTCTCATTGTTCCGCTTTTATTAAAACCAACTTGATGTCAGGATGAACCTTGCCTTTTAGACATGTTTGCCCCGTAATGATTTACGCCCTCCCTATGATTTAACCCTGGCTCCGCCCCTGGGCTCAACACACAGTAAGTGTTCAATTGATATCAAAGGCGTAAGCTGGTTTGGGCATGGGGAGATGCATCGTTGTTGGGGAGGTGAAATAAAAGTGGCATGGGACCGGGGAGGTGGAGAAAATCAGCTATCGAAAGCAGGAAAGGGGGCACAAATTTCCTTCTGCTTGCCAGGGTCGAAACTCCCTTGCCTCGGCTGGGGGAGGGGTACACGTAAAGTCGTGCCCCCAGGGCACTCCCCAGTTTACGCCCTTGGATATATTGCTAGTTTGGTTTGTTCGTGTTCTGGAAAAAAAAAAACATTAACAACAATTAACGTACAACGAAAGTATAAACTTCCTTCATAAAGTTTCGGGCACTTACATATTGCAAATTACATTACATGCATAAGTTGGTAAATAAAAATATACATTCAATTATGGACAATTTGACTCATACAATATTAAAAACGTTTACTTAAATTAGCTTATCTTTTTTTTAGCAATGGTAATCGTAGATGAAAATGATATATGATTTATATTATGTATATGTTATACGATAACGCCAGCTGATGTGTTACATGTACATGGTATACGTTGATACAGGAAAATACTGATACTAATACTGATACTTTGTTGTACAACGTCATAACGGGCAAAATGAGACACGGGAATGAGACGAACCATATAAAAAAGCGATGCGTTATGTAATGTCATCCGAAAGTGAAGTTTAAAAAAAGAACTATACAGCAAAGACTGCTTACGATGTCTTTTGATACACCTCAGATTATAATCAAGACCACTTGTAGACTTTAATCAAATCCCCATCTATTCATCTGCCAATCAATTGTTACTGCAATACAAGGCCCGATATTATATGCGAACTCGCTGTCAAGACAAAATTATTATCACGACAAGCCAAAGAAAGGGGATGGTTTGCAGCGCCTGCATCTACATTGTAGCGAAAAAATGTGTTCATTTCCATGATCACAGTAAAAATGATAATAATGTGGCTATTTGGATGACTTAGTTCAATCTATGGTCACCTTTGATTGAATATGACGGATGAAAAACCTGGAAAGACATTGCAATGATCAATGTGGTTGCTACGACATACTTAAGTGACAATTGAATTCTAGATATCAAAAGGTTACGATTTGTACAGGTGTATTCGAAATTAAACTTTTAAGCCACAGGCTAACAATGACCACAGTTTTAAAAAAATGTGAGCTACATAATCCTCCATGCTCAAAGTGTCTTTGATAAGGTCCAAAAATGAAGCACTGAAAACATTGTATTTCAAAATAATGATTTAGTGTTTTAAAAAAGTGAAAATATACAAAGACTCAAGTTGACCGGATTTACCTGCCCATTTCCTCTCATAGACTTACTGTGTGCAGTGCTATGCTATTTTGCAATTATTTATTTATGTATATCTTGCCAGTGGCAGCATAACTTTCCAAACTTTTGTATTCTAGGGTGTTTATTTGTCCATTTAAACACTACTATGTAGCTCAAGTATCAAAGTTTGACAATTTTTTTAAATTGAAGCTCTACAATGTTAGCATATTACTTTAATCAAAATGACTGCGTGAACTTTAAGTGATATTCTAAACATTCAACATACGAAAAAGGCCTTGAAAGGGTTCAATAATGTGAAATCCTAAACGAGATTTACTCCCTGTTCATCCGTTAATGGAAATCCAATTTAGACTGTATTCAAAATTAGCGTTAACTTATTTTGCACTGCATGGTAAATATGAATTTAACAACAAAAAGTAATCCCGGATTTGTTTTTTAATTTACTAATGTTTTTGTCATTTCCCAATCTTGAATTCAATTTATACAACGCATGCAGTTAGATATGAATGTTGTATTGTATTAATATCAGTAAAATCACCTCATGTTCATAAATCTATTATTTATGATGTGCGTATGTGCGGTATGTGTGGATGTATATTTCTATTATACATGTATGTATGTATGTACCCTCCCTACTCAAAAGTATTGCAACATAGACTATAACGCATGTATTTTGAGTTGAGGGGGTCTTTCTATAATGATGTGTTATTGAAGTTAATTCGTCGCCCCGCTGGCAGAAGGGCGTTAGCAAATGCTTTTAACAGAAGGGCGTTAACAGTCCGGCTGGCAGAAGGTCGTTAGAAAATGCTCCAAGCAGAAGGGCGTTAACAGTAAATTGCTTGTAACGTGACAACCATTGGCTTATTTCACATGAAATCGAAGTATTGTGATCTTATAGATCCTTCTATCAGTACGGCGAAAATATGGAATAATCCTATGGGTTTCAAATTAGAGGCAATTTACTGTTAACGCCCTTCTGCTTAGAGCATTTGCTAACGACCTTCTGCCAGCCGGCCTGTTAACGCCCTTCTGCTTAGAGCATTTACTAACGCTCTTCTGCCAGCTGGGCGACGAATTGTTGGAAAATAAGAAATTATTTCAAAAGAAATCAATGAATATTCTTTCTCCTTTCTTCTCTAAGGCGGAGAGATTATCAAATGCAGGCACACCCACGGCAGAGGGGCTGGAACATAAAATTTAACACTTCTTTCGCCTCGCTATATAGGGGTTGGGTGTAAATTCACACCAGCATCGTAATTCGGTTTCATATTTCCCGATAAACGGTTTTGGTGGTTTGGACAGACTTCCAACAAACAAAAAATGCCAATATGTTCCTCTGAAGGGGTCTCAGAAAGAGGGACCATACCCAGCAAAGAAGAAAAAATTTCCTATCTGCATAAGACATGTATGGTATGTAGGATACGCCACGTATTTTAGACAGGACCTCTTCAAGCTTTCTCAATTCTAAAGGCGGTTTACTTATCCAAACATTCTAAAATTTACTGTCATGCGACTTTTCAATACATTTGATATAATGATGTTGAGAGAAGGCCATCAACTTAAATTAGTAGCCTTATCCTCCTTACCACTGTCTTATGAAGATAGGAAACACTTTCTTCTTCTTCGCTGGATGTGGTCTTCTTTCTGAGACCACTTTAGAGGAACATATTGGCATTTTTTGTTTGTTGGAAGTCTTTTCAAACCACCGAAACTGTTTCACGGGAAATATGAAACCGAATTACGATGCTGGTGTGAATTAACACCCCACCCCTACAGGGAGGCGAAAAAAATGTTAAATTTTATGTTCTAGCCCCTCTCCCGTGGATGCGCCTGCATTTGATGATCTTTCCACCTTGGAGAAGAAAGAAAAAAGAATATTCATTGATTTCTTTTGAAGTAATTTGTTATTTTCCAATAATAAACTTCACTAGGACATCATTAATAGGAAGACCCATTCAACTCAAAATGCATGCAATATAGTGTATGTTGCAATACTTTTGAGTAGGGAGGGTAATACACAAGGGTACACACATACTATGTGTGTACACTTGTAGCTATATGTATGTGTGTACGCATGTAAATGTATACCCTCCCTACTCAAAAGTATTGCAACATGCATTATAATGCATGCATTTTGAGTTAAAGGGGTCTTTCTATTATGACGTCCTATAGTGATGTTTATTATTGGAAAATAACGAATTATTTCAAAAGAAATCAATGAATACTATTTCTCCTTTCTTCTCCAAGGCGGAGAGATAATCAAATGCAGGCGCATCCACGGCAGAGGGGCTAGAACATAAAATTTAACATTTTTTCGCCTCCCTGCAGGAGTCGTAATTCGGTTTCATGTTTCCCGTGAAACAGTTTTGGTGGTTTGAAAAGACTTCCAACAAACAAAAAATGTCAATATGTTCTTCTAAAGCGGTCTCCTTACTACTGTCTTATGAAGATAGGAAACACTTTCTTCCTTGCGGGTTGTTGTCTTCTTTCTGAGATCGCGTTAGAAGAACATATTTGCATTTTTGTTTGATGGAAGTCTTCCCAAATCATGAAAACCATTTCACGGGAAATATGATTAAGATGCTAGTGCGAATTAACACCCTACCCCTATAGGGAGGCGAAAAATGTTAAAGGTTAGTGACATGATTGGGAACACTTGAAAATGCCTCAAGAACCAAATGAGTTGAAATATATAACAACTATACACCAGCAGGAGTAGATCTCCCACCTGGGAGGATTTGTCTGTAATTTGTTTACTTAAGGAGAATAAAGCATAAACATAGGAGTATCTTATTTTTTTACCGGGGACGATAAAAATAAGCCCCATAGAGAGTCACACAGCAGGTTTCCGTGCTACGAGTGATATAGACATTGTTTATTTTAGAATGAGTCAACGTTTGACTACTAGATTTTCACAGGAGAATCCTTGCATAGTTTACTTTCATCTATCCATCTATCCATCTATCCATCTTTCTATCTATCTTGTCATCTACATACCCATCTATCTATCTGTCTATTTATTTGTTTATCTCTATCTATCTATCTATCTATCTATCTACCTATCTTTCTTTTTATTTATTAATTAAATGTATCATTATGTAGTTGCCTCTATAGCTGATGTTGATTAACATGCACCAATATTAATTATTATATTATTGTGAAATCCATTTAACATTGATTGAAATACCAAGTACTGCGATTGATGCATGCAGCGTTTAATAATATTTTTGACACGTGGGGCTTATCACTTCACAAACAAAGTAATATTTTCAGTAGGATCAAAACCAGTTTAACTCTTTGCGTATCGGTTGATAAATATTTTCCTTCCCTTTTCGCACCTACCAATATGTATGTCAATCACCATATAGTTCAAACGTATCTATAGATTTTTTATTCATGGTGTATGTTAAATTTCCTGTTCGAATTGCTATTTTGCCGCAAATTTGAATCCAAGTTGAAGACTTGTGCCTCATTTCTGTTTGTATTGTCTCCCATTATGCCTTCTTCTTCTTCTGTCTTTTTTTTGTCTATTTTGTGAATATTCCATCTCTATGTCATTTTCTTCGAAGTGCCTTCCCCTTTCTTTACCCATTACATAGGTCGGAATAGATTTCTTGAAAGATATATTTTATAAAGTGTGTAGACTAACGAAAACGAACACACACACACACACACACACACACACAACACAACACACACACACACACACACACACACACAACACACCACACACACACACACAACACACACACACACATACCACACACACACACACACACACACACAACACACACACACACCTCACGTGTATATCAATATTTACAAACTTGGAGTTGTTGATATTGTTGTGAATGGTGGTAGTTGTGCCGGAGCGTCGCAATGTGGGGAGAGGGTCTGCCGCCTACAGAAATTTCAAAACATAAAAAAATATCAGGGTTTATTCGCAGGCAGTCGTAATTCATGAAATCTAGGTGTTTGGACATTTTTGCCCCCCCCCCAAGGATTTTCAACCCACCCTAAGATTTTACCTGCGCGCCGCCCCTTAGTTTTAGCGACTATGAAATGCGTGAACACACTTGACAAATTCAGTTGGACTTTTCTCACTTTTACAAATATTCATTATGTAATAAAAAGCGCTGTGAAGTCAAACCATGGAAACAAATAAATTGCATAGTTGAACTGATGCAAACTTACTTGCAATTTCCGTTCTGAAGGTACCACAATAAATTATCGCTGCTGTTTATATGAAATCAAATTCTGTGGTCATTCATACCAACGCATGTCCAGTAGTTATTTGTCGTATGTTTCCACTTGTATAGGTAGTTTTGGACTATTAATAGTCGTAAAAATGATCGAGTATCATATTGTAATCAAATCCACTTTGAAAGTGACCTTCGAAATTGGTTGGTTTTCTGTGCTCATATAAAAATCAAATAAATCACAGCCACTCGGTAACATGAAAATAGACAGTGCAGAAACGAGGTTTACAATACTTCCAGAGTATAAACTGTATTACAGATCCGTGCACATGTCATTCCCTTAAAATCATTATTCGTTCCTAATAACCAACAAGTGCGGGTAAAGCATAAATATATGGTAAATTTGTTCATGGACTTTTTAAGTAATTGATAAATCATGTGGTCCATAAATCTATGACATGATAATACTAAGCTGAAAACGGAAGATCGCAATTTTTTATTGATGAGAAAAGGACAAACTACTGGAAAATTATACAGCACTTTACGAAAAAAAAGATCAATGAAGAATCATGTAGGGGCCTGCAGAACATTTTTTTTTTTACCATAGGCACGATGTCAACTTGTTTCGTTATGTGCATTTTAATTTTGCAATAGATGATGATGATGATGAGATGATGATGATAATGATGATTATTATTATATTTATTGTTTTTATTGTTAGTGCTTTCTTATTATTGTTATTATTATTATTATTTTATATTTATTATTATCATTATTATATTATTATTATTATTATTTATTATTATTATTATATTTATTATTTATTTTACTGATAATAGGTTACCTCATCATCAAAGGGCAACGCTACCGGGGGGGGGGCAGAGGGGGCGCGCCCTGAAATTTTAAAAACTACAGACAATCAGGAGGGTTGCAGTGTAATTCATGACATTTAGGTCATTTTTTTGTCTACATTTTTGCCCCCCCCCCTCGAGATTTTACCATGGCGTTGCCCCTGCATCATCATGCTGTTAACATGGTTAATATGAAAATAAATCACCTCAGCACAGAAAAAGTTCTAGTGATAATGGATACGCATCGATGAAATACTCCCGATTTGGTTGTGGGTGGAAATCTGACGACCAAACAGGGAACGTCAAGTTTTTGTGAATTATTTTTCAAGTCTGACAAATCTGACAACTTTGAAGAGAAAACAACGTTCTAACATTACATGCCCTTGGTATTTCTACACTGTAGTTCACAATATCAGAATATTAATTATTATAATTACCTTATTTATCCAGCTATATTTTACCTTGGTTTACACTTCTACGTTTGGTATCCATCACGTAATCATTAAGCATTGTTATTTTCATTCATTTACGGCTTTACGCCTTCTTCCAACGACAGAATTTTTAACAATTAATCACCTTGTCATAAATCTATTTAATTGATTGTCAATTGACGTATTATTTAACAATGTGAAATATTGGACTTTTTGTTTGATCATTTTCATTGTCCATAAAACCTGCATTGAATTTTAAAAAGAGAGGGAAAGAAATCGAAATGAGGTGAGAGAAGAGCTGTTTGTATTTAATGTCTCCCATGATCCCATCTGTAGTTTCTTTAATCCAACGTTAACTGGTAATAAAAAGTAATAGTATCCTTAAAATCGTAATTGAAATGCAAGCGCAAAAAGCATATTATTACAATTCATCCTTATTTATTATGTCATCGAATGACCTTGTCTGCTCTATTTATCTGAGTAAATGTTGAATCTCTGCTCATAACATATGCACACCGAAATTAATAAATCAGACAATCAATGACAGATTTAAACTAGAATATCAGGATCGTGCATGTTGAACAAATAGACACTTGTGTGATTTTTATGGTATTGGTCCGAGTTTTCCTTTCAATCTACCCTTATTTTCTTCTCGGCATATAAGTATTTCCAGAACATACATTGATAACTATTATGTACATGGCCGAGAAGTTATAATATACACCAACGTATAAACACATCGACATGGTATATACGCGTACAGTGCATAATCCGAAGCATGTAAAAGCACAACGTACCTGACTGCGAGAGCACGCGCTAGCTGTTTGCGCACGCAACACACATAATTGTAATTAAAATCCACCCACATAATGCATTTCATTGCCAGTTGTTTCATTAAACAACAAATTGGAAATCTTCACCCATTGGCATTAGCAGTAATTGGCGCTGTGAGTTAAAGGGAATAGAAAAATTGAATACACTGAGAAGGTCTACTCTTCAGGAAAAAAAAAGTTGTTGGTATTAGGAATTCAATTTAGCTGTAGGGATTACTTTGGGCCACTGTGCAGAAAATAATTTTCTCTTTCCTGATTTTGTTTTGTCATTAATACAGCCCTAATTTTTCCAGATATCCATGATCTGTACACATCTGCTTATTTATTTACGCAATTCCTGTTTTGGGTGTTAGCAAACAGCCATCTCACATTTTAAAAAGGCTTGATTACTGATTTAATTTCTATAATTCCAATTCTCTCATTTTTTGTTCGGGCTACCAAAGCCTTCTCAGCATTTAAAATGCGTAAATTATTTTGTTTATTTCTATAATTTCAATTCCCTTATTTCTTTGTTGTTTTTCATTTCATTTTTGCATCAGTCTCGTAATCTCTTGTACGTGTTCGTAGTTACGTTTCCCTTGGTAATGAGGTTATCTACATTGTAGATCTTGTAAAGACCTGTTAAGTTCGGGTGTATCTACAGAATTGCAACAAACACTCAGCGGAATGTTATAATCGAAAACTCAGCGCTGTGTCACAATAACAATGGCCATAGCGTCAGGCAGGATTTTGCGAAAGGAGTGTTCATCCGCGGGCCAAATCCTCACATGTAGTTCCAAAATTTCCCCGGTCAGTCCAGCGAAGCCGAAAAGTCGCTCAGCTCATTGGGAGGGTGGGCGGTGAAAAAAATCATCCAAAATCTCGGTCCGCCAAAAATCTGTCAAAAAGTGTCTTCCAAGTCTACAAGGCGGATGTTTCCAGTATAAAAGGGGGTGTTTTCCGTAAAAGGGCGGTGGGAACGTTCAAAACACCCTCCCCTTCCGCGTACACCCTATGACAATGACGCATTTGCACGCATATCGATCAGCGATTGGACTATAGCACCGGGCAGCTGTGCTATCACTAAGTGGACTTACGAAGTGTACAATCCACAGCTAGATGTCGAGGCGGCGCCACAGGGAGCGTGGCAGATGAGGGCAACCGCCCTATTGTTTTTCAAAGTTACGTGTATTAAATTGATGGGGATTGTTTCTGTTTTTTCCAAAAACTTCGCCCCTATTGTTGTTGAGTTGACGAGCCAAAACATTGCACGGCATCAAAAAATGCTTGTGTCGTCGTCGGTTCGCCCCCTGCCACCCTAGGTTGGATGCTTGTTGGCTTGGCAGTTTGGCCAGTAATTATTTTTGGCAGGCAAAATTTTCCCAACGGTTTTCGCCCTCGTAAAATTTTATCCAAGCCCCGTCCTGATAATGTCCCCCAATAACATGTGACTAATGGGGAGCTCTAATCGGACATTCAAATATGTCAGATACATCGTACATGTAATACATAGTCGTAGGGGCGAGGGTGACTGAGTTTCAACCGTCCTCTTTTGCAAAAAGGGAGGGGGTACATTTTTCTGGAAAACACCCGAATTTACAAAAGGAAAATTGTTGGATAAAGATAATGAGAACAACGCAAGCTTCAACTAATTGCTGACCCCTTTTGTTTTGCTTATCGCAACAATTTGCACCGTGGAACAATTTTCATTCGGACTCGACGACCATTTTCTCGCTATGTTGATGAATTGCACCATATAGAACACACGCCTCAAAAATCCATGTCTGAATGATTTCATACGCATTTGAAATGCTGCTAAAAATTCTTATGTACCTAACAACCCAAGCAAAATAAGAGTTTTTTTTCGACAGCATTGAAAATAAAAGTAAACACATTTTCTTGTTCACGAACAATTTAGCGTGTAAGTCTTCAATGGTGGCGTATGTACATTATATCCTATTCTGTGTATATTTATGTACCCTTTCATGTACCGTTCCTATACTTGAAAAGTCGGTGAATAATTGGAACATTGTTGAAATAATATTTTGTCATATAATAAAACATAAGGTTGTCAGAAACATGCAAAATTATGTATATTTTCATTTGGGGGTGCGGGCTTACACATGTCCGCCAACACTGGCGCGGGCGGCAGTGTTCCGCCTATTTCGCCAACCCCTGGACCGCCCGGTAATCTTGTCACAAATTCACCTTCAGGTGAATTGGTGTGATAGCGCGATATAGGCATTATGTAGGCGACTTGTCAAACCGGCGCTATAATAACCAGAAAATGTGAAATGCCATCATTGACCCATGGCAGATAGCCATGCGTGATATGTTTATTATACGATTGCGTTTGTGGCGATTGTCATGAACGATTTGTTTTCGCAGCTATAAGAATTGATTTAAAATGTTGGTAAGATGAAAGTATATACTCATTACTCAGCTATTTTGCGCTGTCCGTCATGATTTCACAATTTCACGAATGAAATATTATCTTTCCTTCTCGAATTTAAATAATTTATTAAGCGAGACGAAGACTTCATTACTCGAGCTTCATTGGCGAGACTGATTCTTTTGCGCTTTGTTATTCATCATAGTATTGTCGTTGTGCTATTATTCATTTTGAAGGGATTGCTGATGAAATGATGATTATTGGCTCTAATTTTTGAAAGTTTCATGCGAACAAACTCGCATCTCCTTTTCACTCTGCAATTCATTCCAGCGATGACATCACAGGAAACTCGGTCTCAAAATTGTTTTAGGGCAAATGTTATTGTTGTTAACTTATGGCAGTATTATCAGACAACATGTTATTTTTAACCCTTGCATTTGACATTTCACGATGTGTAAATGTATATTAATTTCGTACATAATAATAATAACACTGATTTTTTTCTCTAGCACTATAGGGAGTATTACGTGTAACTTTTTAATATTCGTTGCAGCACAATATTACGACTTGTCAAGACTAGCTCCGTGTTCATCAGATTCGATGTTTGCTACACTTTTGTCAATGCTCACTTACAATGAATTAGCCGATAGGCGCGGCGGACGTACAGTGGCACTGGCGATGAAACAAGTTTTACTTTAGATGAGGGCATTGGCAATTCTTAATTCTACTTGGATATTTGTTGTTGGTATACAGGGACAAACTTCTATAATAATTGTCAATTTCAATATGAAGTATTTCAGTTTTTCCAAATTAAATTTACGTAATTGCTTTAACATTAATTTACACATTTGCCCAGTTTTTCTAAGGTACATCAATTATCAGTCTTCACCTTATTTCAGTGACGTTGCAACTATCGCAAATATTGTTTATTCTTTACAAGTCATTTATTGAGTACTGCATTAAATATAATTATAAACCGTTCTTCATGAAATATGTTCGTTTCATTTTGGAACGGAGGACAGGGTAGAATTAAATATGTATTTCATTAGTTTATTTCTTAATACAAAAAAAAGTCCACTCGCCAGCCCAGAAATTGCGAGAGTGGTGTTATTTTGCATGGAGGTAAATAATAAAAGGGAAGTAAAAAAGCTAATTTGACAGTACAAATATTTTATGCTTAAATATTCGCGCGCAAATACATTCACTTGCGAAACTAACACCACAGAAACATATAGGGGGCAAATGTAAGGAATTATGAAGCAGGTTATTACATCTTGAATTGTAATAGGCTTTTAATGGTCAAATGAACCACATATGCTTTTATATATTTATGGCTTGCATGTGAAACTTGGTTATGTATCTGTCGTATTATTTCAAGATGATTCTTGTTATGTATCTGTTGGAAAAAAGACCAAGCTCGGTGTTGCAAAGACCACATGTATTAAAATACACTATCTGACACATATGCCGCCAGTGCACTCGTGTAACGGACACTTTGCTGTGCATATATATGTCATATACTAGGTGTTTAAAAATAATATTTGCTTAATTTAAAAATTAATACACAAAAACTGTACAACAGATTATAGCTGGCATTAGTATAGTTACAGCATAAATACTGAACATTTTTGTTTAGGTTGACTTGAGACGATATCAATAATCAGTTTTATGTAATTCATGTTTTTTTTTAAAGTTAGGGTTCATATTTTGCCCTCAAAATCCAACCCCTGTACAAAATTTCGAACTGTACAGAAATCAAATGGTGTGTGTGGGAGTGTGCTGTTCAGTCCCCACACAATAGAAATAGACAATGGCTTGGCCAGAGACTGCATCTTGGAGACATTGGTATGGGCAGTCTATCCAGACCCGTTCGCAAGGAAGATAACTGCATTTATTAATATTCATAAATAGCCCGGCGACTGCTAGACTCTATTCACTATCCACAGCCATTGTCTATTTCTATTGTGTAGGGACTGAACACACACACACACACACACACACACACACACACACACACACACACACACACTACACACACACACACACACACACACCATTTGATTTCTGATACAAGTTTTCAAATTTGTACAGGAGTTGGATTTTGAGCAAATCTGAACTCCTAACTTCGTGAGATTTTCATAAAACTGGTCTTGATATCGTACGAAACCACCTCTAACAAAAATGTTCACGTATTCTGCTGTAACTATACTCAAATGTCAGTATAATCTGTTGTAGCAGTTTTTGTGTTATTAATTTTCAAAATAAACAAATATTTATTATACCACCTATAGTTAACACAGAAAAAACACTGAAGATCTTTGATGCCATTTAAATCCAACATGATTTATTTCAATCATGTGGACTTAAATGCATCACAAATTTCTGTGTTATCACATAATCGTACCAACACGTGGTAACTTTCGTTTTTATCATATTATATATATATATATAATATAATATATATATGCAGCAGGAAATGCAACTGAGAGCTGACTTCAGTCAGGACACTTCAGTCACCTGACTTGAAGTCAGGTTTCGTGAACTATTGAATTTTTTGAACGAATTAGTAATACACATGTAACGTAATGCATGGGTGGCAGTAGATGCTGCCGTAATTGCATTCACGTACCAGAGGGGCGAATGGCGTCATATTAGAAAGCTTATGTTAGTCTTATTCCAAGGTTAAATTTTTTCTTATCTAAAAAAAAATAAAAGACCACGTGAAACTTCATTAATATATATAGGCTAGTGTTTCTTCGCCTTTCCTATTCTCTGTTACGTGCTTGGGAGGACGATCTCGTCGTTCTTAGCGTCCGTAATGAAAAAGAAATATTAATAGAGTCTAGACTCACGTATACCGTTGAATTTCAGAAAAAGATTTCGGGATTTCAATAGCCGCAGCTACGTAAGTCGGGCGACTGCGCGTGTTTTTTTTTTTTTTGGGGGGGGGGGGGACTCCGTGTTGTACAACGTGGACCTTTAAGATGTGTCGGCAGAACCGATTCGACTCGCAGCTCGCTAGATAGGTACCACACCACCGCGCCGCGCCGTGCATGCACCTACTACGTACGTGGTCCAGGATATGGTGGTAAGGGACGGAGTTTTCTAT
>JZLH01S0616032.1:80745-90745 GCA_001188425.1 Eucidaris tribuloides
TGTAATGTTATAAAATCGAAAACTCAGCCTGTCCTCACAAATAACAATGGCCATAGGCGTAGGCAGGATTTTGCGAATAGGGGTGTTCATCCATGGGGCCAAATCCTACATGTAGTTCCAAAAATTTCCCCGGTCAGTCCAGCAGCCGAAAAGTCGCTCAGCTCATTGGGATGGTGCGGTGAAAAAAATCATCCAAAATCCTCGGTCCGCAAAAATCTGGTCAAAAGAGTGTCCTTCCAAGTCTAAAGGGAATGTTTTCAGTATAAAAGGGGGTGTTTTCCGTAAAAGGGGGTGCGAACGTTCAAAACACGCGTACGCATATGACAATGACCATTGGCACGCATATCGATCAGCGATTGGACTATAGCACCGGGCAGCTTGTGCTATCACTAAGTGGACTCTACCGAAGTGTACAATCACAGCTAGAGGGGCGGCGCCACAGGGAGGTGGCAGAGAGGGCAACCGCCCTATTGTTTTCAAAGTTACATGTATTAAAATGATGGGGATTGTTCTGTTTTTCCAAAACTTCGCCCCGCCCTATTGTTGTTGAGTTGACGAGCAAAACAATTGGCAGGCAAAAATGCTTTTCGTCGTCGTCGGTCGGCCCACTGCACCCTGGTTGGATGCTGTTTGGCTTGCAGTTTGGCCAGTAATTATTTTGGCAGGCAAAATTTTCCCAACGGTTTTCGCCCCTCGTAAGATTTTATCCAAGCGCCGTCCTGATAATGTCCCCCAATAAATGTGACTAATGGGAGCTCTATCGGTACATTCCAAATATGTCGATACATGTACATGTAATACATAGTCGTAGGGGGAGGGGTGACTGAGGTGTTCAACCGTCCCCTCTTTTGCAAAAAGGGAGGGGGTACATTTTTTTCTGGAAAACACCCAATTTACAAAAGGAAAATTGTTGGATAAAGATAATGAGAACAACGCAAGTTCAAACTAATTGCTGACTCCCCTTTTTTTTTTGCTTATCGCAACAATTTGCACCGTGGAACAATTTTCATTCGGACTCGACGACCCTTTTCTCGCTTGTCGCATGAATTGCACCATACAGAACACACCCTTCAAAATCCCATGTCTGAATGATTTATACGCATTTGAAATGTGCTAAAAAAATTCTTATGTACCTACAACCCAAGCAAAATAAAGAGATTTTTTTCGACACATTGAAAATAAAAGTAAATTATCTCTAATTTGACATATTTCTTGGCATTATTTGCACATTTTTCTTGTTCACGAACAATTAGGTGTAGTCTTGCAATGTGCGTCGTATGACATTTATATCCTATGCTGTGTATTTTATGTACCTTTCATGTACCGTTCCTAATACTTGAAAAGTCGGTGAATAATTTGGAACATTGTTGAAATAATATTTTTTGTCATATAATGAAACATAGGTTATCAGAAACATGCAACCTTATTTCTCTTTTCATTTTTTGGGGGGGGGGGCTTACACATGTCCGCAGCACTGGCGCGGCGGGCAGTGTTCCCCTATTTCCCGAATCCCTGGATCCACACCAGTAATCTTGTCACAAATTCACCAATTCAGGTGAATTGGTGTGATAGCGCGATATAGGCATTATGTAGTACTTGTCAAACCGGCGCTTTAATAACCAGAAAATGTGAAATGGCATCACTGACCATGCAGTAGCCATGTGTGATATTTTTATTATCGATTCGTTGTGCGATTGTCATGAACGATTTGGTTTCGCAATATAGAGATTTAAAATGTTGGTAAGATAAAATATATACTCAACGAGCTGTTTGCGCTGTCCGTCATGATTTCGCAATTTCACGAAAAGAATTATTATCTTTCCTTCTCGCATTTAAATAATTTGATAAGGAGACGAAGACTTCATTACTGGAGCTCATTGGCGGAGACTGATTCTTTGTGCCTTTGTTATTCATCATAGCATTGTCGTGTGCTATTATCATTTTGAAGGGATTGCTGTGAAATGATGGACTATTGCTCTATTTGTGAAGTTTCATGCGAACAAACTCGCAATCTCCTTTCACTCTGCAATTCCAGTTCCATAGCGACTCAGGCAACTGGTCTCAATATTGGTTTTCAGGGCATGTTATGTTGTAATATGGCAGTATTATCAGACAACATGTATTTTTACCCTTGCATTTGACATTTCACGATGTGTATAATGTATATTAATTTCGTACATAATAATAATAAGCACTGATTTTTTTCTCTAGCACATAGGAGTATTACGTGTAACTTTATTTAATGTTCGTTGCAGCAAATATGTAACGACTTGCCAAAGACTAGCCCCGTGTTCACAGAATTCGATGTTTTGCTACACTTTTGTCAATGCTCACTTACAAGATTACCGATAGGCGCGGCGGATGTACAGTGGCACTGGCGATGGAACAATTAAGTTTACTTTAGATGAGGCATTTGGCAATTCTCCAATTCTAATGGGATATGTTGTTGGTTGGTATACACGGACAACTTCGATTAATCAAGAATTTATCAATAATGTAAGTATTTCACTTTTCCAAATTAAATTTACGTAATGCTTTACATTAATTTACGAACATTTGCTAGTTTTTCTAAGGTTACATCAAATTATCATTTCATTCACCTTATTTCAGTGAGTGCACTATCGCAGATATATAGTTTATTTTTACAATGTCATTTTTATCACTGCATTCAATTAATTATAAACGTCCTTCATAGAAATATGTTCGTTTCATATTTTGGAACGGAGTGACAGGGTAGATTAAAATGTATTTCATTTATTTATTTCTTAATTAAAAAAAGTCCACTCGCAGCCCAGCAAATTGGAGAGTGGTGTTATTTTGCATGGAGTAAATAATAAAAGGGGAGTAAAAAAGCTAATTTGACATACAAATATTTATGTTAATAATATTCCGCGCAAATACAGTTCCACTTTTGCGAAAGCTAAGCACCAGCAGGGAAACTATAGGGGCAAATGTAATGGTTTATGATATTACAATCTTGTTTTAATAAGGCCTTTAATGGTGCAATGATACCAATATGCCACTGTTTCATATATTTATGGGCTTGCATGTGAAATTGAGTTATGCATCTCTTCGATTTATTTAAAGAAGATTGCTTGTTGTTATGTAATCTGTTTCGGAAATGACTTTGTACACATTGGAAAGAAAGACGCAAAGCTGCGATGTTGTAAAGTACCACAGGATTTAAATAATCACTATTCTGACAGATTATGCCAGGCGTGATTGGTATAACGCGGACACTTTGCTGAGCATAATATATATATATATTATATATATATAATATATATATATATATATATAATAATAATAAATAATATAATATAATACAGAATACAACACGAAAGAATTTCGTATTTTTTCTGTGATTATCAATCATCCGTACCAACACCTGACTTCGTTTGTTATCATATTATATATTGTTTTATACTTAGAGGGCGCACGGCAAACTCCGGTACGGTATGAAACCGCTTGCAAATTTTTGCTAAAATACCAGATTTAGCCGCGCACCACACGAAACGCTTCAATGTGATTTATAGTCTTGTGCAGTGTTGTGTTATTCGTACTTGAGCGTGAAATTAAGTGATTCATTTTCGTGCCGCTAATTGACCTGTTAGAGAAGCTGATACATTTGCCATCTTATCCCTGGTAATAGTATAAAGGTCATTGGGTTTTCTACGTCATAAGACGTGAATGAAACTAATACTGCCAAAGAAAGATGGGTTACGCAAAAACACCAGCGCACACACACACACCCACACACACACACGCAATCAGCACAACACACACACACACAGGCACACACACACACACACACAACACATCACACACAACACACATTACACAATAAACACTAACCGACACAAAACACACAACAGAGCGCACAGACAGACACACACACAACACACTAACACACAAACACACACAGACACGTTCATACAGACACACACATACACATATCTACACACACAACATCGCCCACACACACATATACATGAAATTTCAGCATTTGAATATACGGAAAACGCCACTGACCCGGCGATGACGTGCACATTAGGATTAATTTCATGGTAGTGTTGCAATGACAGCAACATTCATGTCATTTTAGTATAAAATTCTTATTGTAATGGTTATTGAATTTGTATTTAATTCTTGTGTCATTGGTATGAATGTTAATATGTGCCTTTATCGTTGTAAAGTCTTATATCATTATGTATTCGTATCGGTGTGTTGTTACATGTTTTGTAAGTATATATGTTCTGTCTATTTCTTAATGTTCTCCACTGTATCTCGTTTATCCTGCCAACGCAGTCGCGGAATGGGACGTGTGTCCTGGATTTTTTTGTATACTTTTCTTTTGTTTCCAATAAAGAAATGATTAAACAACAAATATATATATATATATATATATATATATTATGCAAGCAGATGAAAATGCACACCTGAGAGCTGACTTCAAGTCAGACACTTCAGTCACCTGACTTGAGTCAGGTTCGTGAATTTTGATTTTTTTTTTTGAACGAATTAGTAATACACATGTAACGTAATGCATGGTGTGGCAGTAGACTGCGCCGTAATTGCATCACGTACCGGAGGGGGAATGGCGCATAATTAGAATAGCTTATGTAGTCTTATTCAAAGGTTAAATTTTTCTTTCTAAAAAAAAAAGAACCAGTGAAACTTTCATTAATATATATTAGGTAGTGTTTTCTTCCCTTCCTATTTCTGTACGTGCTTGGGAGGACGATCTCGTCGTTTCTTGCGTCCGTATGAAAAGAAATTATTATAAAGGTCTAGATCTACTTATCGTTGAATTTCAGAAAAAGATTTCCGATTTCAATAGCGCAGCTACGTAAGGGTCGACTGCGCGTGTTTTTTTTTTTTTTTGGGGGGGGGGGCCTCCGTGGTTGTACAACGTGGACGCTTTAAGTGGGTCGGACAGAACCGATTCGACTCGCAGCTCGCTAGATAGGTACCACACACCGCGCCGCGCCGTTGCATGCACCTACTACTAGTGGTCCAGGATATGGTGGTAAGGGAGGAGTTTTTTATGTCCCCCAACCGCCTCCACCACTACTAGCTCTTCAGCCAGCACCAGCGAGACACTGCACATACAGATGCACGCGAGTGCTGTTTCTTAATATGCGACCACCTCCCCCACCGTCGCTATGGGACGATAAGACATCCAATCGGTTCATTAATTTTGTTATTAAGGGTAATTAACGTATGTCATAAACAAGGAACCGGAAATAATAAAAACAACAAACACTAACGCGACAAACACAGTTGAAATATTCAGCAAACAAACACCATTCTAGAATAATCAATTCAAAGGCCATTCGTGTTCCTCATACATCGTGATAGTAATTCTATTGCCGACAGTAGTGCAGGCTAGCTATCCATTGCCGCACTGAAGTACATCTCTCCAGAAGGTCGAAAAAATCTATGTTCACCATCATGGACTTCAAGTCAGTGACTTGAAGTTGTTCTGACTATTATATATGTAATATATATATAACTATATTATATATATATATATAAGTATAGCTGAAAGAATTCATTGGGCATACCTGTTAGCTTAAATTTCTCCGTAAGTTAGTTCCGAGTGATAATGAAGTCGTTTATTGAGCTTGTTTTAGTATAGGTTACTCTAGTCAGGAATTCAGTAAAATTCTGTGCTGGTCTCGCAAAGAAATCTCAGAAAATGATCCATCTGAACATTGCGGCTTTATACCCGGGTATAATCAGAAGAAAATGAGAATAAATAAATAACTATGGAGTAAATGAGTAAAATAATACCAAACAACGCAATTTTAAAAGAAACATAATTCTACATCCTCACCCCCACAATTTCTGATAATAATTGTTAAACAAAGAGGGAATGTCACGTATACCTAGGCTATTGAATTTCCACTGCAGAAACTCTAAACATTATACTTGATTCTGAGAGCACCGGGGAAGAAAATGGACCCCTTGTACATATTATTTCTCTTTTTGTTTATATCGCTCACCAAAAAGCAAATTATTCGTGTCAGATTCTTTTGAGAGCACCTAACTCAACTTGTTATTTTCTGAAGATAAGGTGCGGAGTCTGGCTGACATAACCTGTGTTATTCTGATATTTTGATTGATATTTTGCCATCTGTGTCTGCGGACAATGATGACTGTAGAGTGGTATGTGATAAAGTAATTAATCTTAACTTTGTATGCTGCCGCATACGGTCCTGTAATTAAAAAAGTAACGGGAATAAGCCGACCTTTTGCCTCGGGACAAAACGAACTTGAATTTGGCTTGCCGAAGTGACACTTCATCATATTAAGCAATATTTAATAATATATTGCTGGCAAGATAAAATTATGTGAGCATGAAATGTGTAGAAACTGTCCAGATTATTATACTACTATTTGGGTTGTAGGTAAGTTGCCCACTGACAGCTCTAGACAATACCAAAAAATAAATAACAGAGAAATGGAAAAAAAATTCCTGTCTTTACCACTGCTAATTGCATTTAAAGGCCTAATTTTTAAATCCAACGTTTAGAAAACAGACCGTCTATCGTTATCTTCTTCAGAATCCATTTAAGAGGGATTAAATTTTGGGGGCTGCCAATTAAAAAAAAAATCATTTTATTTCATTTAATATCAAACACACGCCTTCTAGTGCCATGATCATAAATCAATTGAACGAGGAACATATCCCTTTTCAAACATCCAGTCAACAGTCATATGTCTAATTTGATGGACAAAATTAAAATTACACATGTTTAAGCCGTGCCTTTAAATAGTCCAGCTTGTAAGTTCTGTTGGATAGTAATTAAATGATAGAAATTTTTAGAAAACGGAACTTTAAATTTTGTCCTCATATGTTTTATATAGTATATTATTTAAGAAATGTATTTGTTTCTTCTGGTTTTCGTGTGGAGTCGCATGGGATGGGATGGAGTACAATACAGGTGAATGCAATTATGTTGATACTGTGATTGTACTTAGTGCAGTCATTTTTTTAAAAAAATCTATTCCATTATCTCAGTATTTCCAAAGTTTATCATTTTGTTCATCGTTTGTTTCAATGACACTAGCTTTTATCGAAAATGAAATAAATTGAAGTATCTTGTGTATCACCTGGTTTTACAACATATACGAAACCTTTACCGACAACCATAAAAACACACGAAACCTGGGAATTTTAACGAAGACATGCGTGGTTCATGTCAAATGGTTTGAGTTATCATTGATGCAAAATGTCCACTTAAATGGTTTAAGTAGTGCTCGATTAGCTATAAGTAATATTTTAATATCACAACATTCCGTTTGTTAGTTACAATCAAAGGATTCCCCACGGAATAATTTCTTTAATTGCGATGCTTCCTTCGTCAGTCGTACTTCTTTTGTGTCTTTCTTCCATCCTGTGTTTATATTGATACAATTTAAAATGTATTGCCAAACGATTTTTTTTTGTAGTAGAAATAGACACTATAATTGTTAATATGTCCAGACATGTATGCCGGAAGTTAGGCTTTGTTCAGGTTATACTCAGTGGTATCTAACAATATACTGAGCAAACACAATTATACTTGCGTAGTTGCGTTGGTCGCAATGTTTACCACGATATATATATGCGGAGGCGAAGGACAGGTCACATTACTGTGACAAAGCACTGTGAAGTTCATGTATTTTGCCAATTAACAATTTATCGTGGATATCATTTAATTTGTGATAACTTTAGGTGATCGTGTGTCATGTCATCCATAGTTTAACTGCAAAGATTGGATAAGATACCCTCAATAACAACGCCACATACACTCTTAAAAATTCCGGGTCAGTCTGACTCGGAGAAAGGATCCGTTGGGGGCACAACCGGAAAAGGGGCAGGTTTAACCACATTCCGGGTCAAGTTTGACCAAAATCCACGGTCAGGTTGACCCATAATTTGGTCAACCTTAATCCGGAATTTGGTTAAAATTGACCATTTTCCGGGTGTGCCCCAATATACAAAATATCTCGGCGTTCAAATGATCGCCGCTGTTGAAAAATTTGGGAAATTGTATTGCCTCCGAAAAATGGCCCTAGAATCATAACGCCCTACTCAAAATAAATGATCTTGGTGTCATTTTATTGGAAAAAGAATGTTGTAACCAATGAAATAAAAATTAATGACATTTTGCTGATAATGATGAAGAAATTAGCGATCATACTCGCAGCATTCTTTCTGGGCCACCCTGTATATATATATACACACACACACACACACACACACACACACACACACACACACCACACCAATTAACTACCGCAACTACTGCCCACACAGCATGGGACGGACCAAAATGGCATTTAACACATACTTACATACCACATACATACGTACATACGTACATAGTACATACGTACATACGTACATACTTACATGCGTACACACAGGACACACGTTACACACCACAGACACAACACATACACACAATATAGACAACACACACATTGCACAGACACAACACACACACACACACACGACACACACACACACACACACAACACAACACACACACACACACACACACACACACACACACACACACACACACACACCACACACCACCCCACACCACACCACCACCATCACCGCAACTACTACCACACCAGCACCACACAAAATCACACCATATGGCAGACACACAAATACACACAACACCGTACACATGATACACACACACATACACACATACACACACATTCTAATTCTGTTTGTCTCATGTCATTGAGGTTATACACCAATCTAAAAGAAAAAGAAGAAAGATGAAGAAGAAGAGAATGATGAGAAGAGAAGAAGAAGAAGAAGAAGAAGAAGAAGAAGGGGAAACAGGAGGAAGCAGAAACAGGAAAATAAAAAGAAACAAACGAAAAAAGGACTCATTTTACTTTGAGAAGGTAGTAAGGGAATAAAGCGACTTTTCAAAGCTGTCAATTAAGAACACTACTCCTCGAGAAAATATATTTGATCTGATCTCTGAAAACGATACGAAAGAGATCGAAATCCTAGTTTGCATTATGGACCCTAGGGTCCGTGCTTGTATGTTCCATCATCAGTCATGCTGAGCGAGGTATTTCATTTCCCAAGTAATGATTACTTTCGTTTGGTAAACTCCCGCGTCTTTTATCAGTATCGTATGAAATAATGAATTGGTACATTATCTCAACCATGAACCCATTCATGTCAGGCCCACAGCAACGACATCTTGATTGAAGTGCAATGTTCAAAGAAATATCATATTTGTTCATCACACACGGAAGTATGATATTATCAGCATTTCTTCTACCTCTGATGTATACGAAGTATGTCAAGATGACTTTCTATTCATTACATTACACGGTAAACAATGAGAACTAACACTTTTTTATGTTCTCGTTTCATCAAGGGTTCTATCTTGCAGGACTAATGTATATATTTAAGTTTTTTGCGAATAAAAAATCCCGAAGGACGAGGATTGTAAGAAGAACAAGAACAAGAGACAAGTGAGGAGGAGGAGGAGAAGGAGACGAAGAAGACGAATGAGAGCAAGAAGAAGAGGAAACAGAGAGTGTGATTTTGGCTTCGAAAACTTTTAAAAAAAGTCGAAAACTTCCAAAACTAGAGTATCAAAAGAAAGAAGAAGAAAGAGAAGAAGAAAAATAAACAAATGAAGAGGAAAAAGACGTAGAAGAAGTAGAATGAAAAGAAGAAGAAGAAGAAGAAGAAGTAGAAGAAGAAGAAGAAGAAGAAGAAGAAAATAATGGTGATAGTGATGATGGATGAAGAACAAGAATAAGAAAAAAAGAATAGAGAAAGAAGAGGAAGATGAGGGTGTGATATTCTTTGGCTCCGAAAACTTGGGGAAAAAAAATCCAAAACTTCCAAAACTAGAGTATCAGCCCACTCACCATGGATAAGTTACATTTCCTCTTGAAAAAAATATCACAGACAAATTGACATTGACATTACCTTGTTATAAATATATATATAATCTGC
>JZLH01S0616032.1:98088-110690 GCA_001188425.1 Eucidaris tribuloides
AAATTCGAATGGAATACACAGAAAACGTGCCACGAGTTGAATTATTCATTCCGTGCCGTATAAGCGTCAATGTGCGAGTGCTGACGTCGCGTATACTCAAAATGAAACATGCGCAAACCGCGTTTTCTTTAAATATATTAAGTAACGCCTTTTTTTCTAATTGTATAATCAAAGCGCATAGCAGTGCCCTGATTATCAAGGAAAAAAAAAAAAATAATGAAAGCGACGTATCTTATATTCGCTTCATCAACATACAAAACAAAAATGCATTTGTTCCCATAGTCATAATCGCCAAAGCAACTGAACACTGATAAATTTGTCACGACATGATTGTAATTTTTGTAAAAGAGTAATATTATATCACGATTAATGTGAACAACATCAATAGTATTTCGAATATAATGAATGTAAAATACAAGTGTATCTGATCTGACATACATGACCTATTAGAAGACTCCACAGCTCATGCATTATGTAAATAGCTGGTAGAAAAGTAATATTAACAATAACAGGGGCGTCGATCCATGTTTCGATTGGGGGCAAAAAGTGAAAAAAAATTCCAAAATTCGGCGCGATGTGCGCGCCAAATGTAATATCAGAATTTGCGTCGCAAAGCGCGCAAAAAAATGACAATATTTCGTAATTTTAATGGTATTTTCTGCCATGATTTAAAATGGTTTTTTGTGCTTCCAATGCTTTTAAAACAATATATTGCATTGCATAATTATGAATTTTTCAAAGTTGTCAATAAATTATTAGAGGGGGAGGGGGGGTCAAATCATATGTTGCCCCAATAATTATTTATGGAGGCAATCGTGTATCCATTCGAATTCTTGAAACACTGCTATCCAAATGCTTTTAAATGATGCTTGTACAGTAGCAGCATTGTTGGGTATACTCCCTTAATGAACATCGCGTGACGAAGATTGTTGAAGCGATCGCGGCGATGGTGAGTAAACAAAATTTAAACACGGTCAATTTATGGAGCTATAAGGAATAGAATAGGGTGAAAAGGGCTAGCAGTTACAGGGATATTAAACGTTGCTCTGTTTTCACTTTTGCTGCATCGTATGACCACTGATTTAGTCTCTTTTGATATTGTACGCGTTTTTCACCGCAATTGATGTTCAGATATTTGTAAAATGACAAAATATGAACACTCAAAGTCAAGCTATGGGGTAAGTTCCAGTTAGGCACAAAACTTAAAATACTAGTAAATTATGATAACTTTATGTAATCTGTTTACGTGTTCGATCATGGTAAAATTGTTTATTGTAATAGAATAGTATAACTTAGACTATACACAAGTGTGTGTGTATAAACAATGTGTGACACACATTGTGTGTGCATGAGACTTTTTTTCAACTTCGATGTATTCTAACGTTTTCGTGAAATATTTTGTATTGATTTTAAATACACCCTTTGACTGGGTTATGATCGTATATATATCCCGAGTATCCTGTCATAGATACAAACCGAAAGGTTTGATAACGCGCTACATCATTTTGTGACCTACAATGTATAAATTAAAATTCAGATAAAGACCTGAAAATAACGTTATAACGGTTGAAACACAGAAAATCGTGCCGCAAAGCAAACATATTAAGAACAACTCTTTGTTTTCATTTTATAGAGTACAGGTTGATTTAGGACACAATATATGTTTTTTCTCATAAGCCACTGATACCATTTTTCCATACACGTAATATAAAGAACAACTTCCACTTTTGGTTGTGGGAAACAAGAGAAAGTATGGTGGACAATTTACAGCGAACTGCCTGTCAACTAGGCCTATATAGTCGCCATACAAGTTTATGATGTAATGGGGGAAAATGCATGTTCAATATCATAAGAAAACTCAAATGTCAAATGTTAACCACATAACCACGTAATCATCTTTTTACTACAAATGCTAAAACATAATTACCAAAAGCACTTGAGGACAAAATTCTATATTATGGCGGCTCAATTTAAAACAATGTGCTTTATTTTTTGGATTTTTACCAAAGAAAAACAATGTCAATGTAGGCATTATCAGTTTAGTTTTTTTTTCAAAGTGAACTGAACATCCCTTGTCTTGTTTGCCATAATCAAACCCGCTTTTGAAATAAATATGTCTTGCTTTAAAGGCATTGTATAACAATGTTTCCAGTTTAAACAAATCTGAGCTACATGATTCTCCATGCTACCAGTGTCTCTGATACAGTCTAAAAATGAAGCCATGAAAAAATGCCAGTTTAAAACGACCATGAAGTGCTTTAAAAAAGTGAAAATCATTGAGAGATCATTCCAGCTTTCCCTCATAGACTGCTGTGTTGCAGAATTTCCTATCGGCTGAGAAAAATAATGTGCTAATTTGTATCTGCACGTATTGTACTAGTGACATGTCCAAACTTTTGTGTTCTAGGATGTTTTTTGACCATTCAAACACTGTCAGATAGCAAAGTTCGACATTTCTTTATGGATCTTCCACAGTGTTACAGCGCCTTTAATGTATGTTTTAATCTGTCTTGCTGGTTTTGCGTGAAATAATATGAAGTTAAAGAGACAATATTTCAAAATTCAACTAATTAGAAGCACCAGGCGGGGTGTATGTGTGTGGGTGGGTGGGTGGGTGAGTGGGTTTGTTTGTTTGTGTGTGTGTGTGTGTGTGTGTGTGTGTGTGTGCGCACTTGTTTGTTTGTTTGTGTGTATGTTATTGGGTGTATGTGGGGACAGGGTGGGGATGGAGATAGGACGTGGAGATAGGATGATATACACACAAGCACGCACACACACACACACACACACACACACACACACACACACACACACACACACACACACACACACACACACACACACACACACACACACACACACACACACACACACACACACACACACACACACACACACACACACGTACACCCATACTCACATACAAGAATACGTTGCAAGTTTGCGTGGTGCTTCATGACATACGCTCGTGCGTGAATGAATATAAAGCATAAATTTTCCTCGGCCAGCTGTTAATTGTTGGTGTAAAGGACGTGTCACACCCACTGTTTGCCCTCCACAATCCAAGGAAGGTTTCCGACACGTATGCCATTGAGTTTGAGTTTCAGAGTCTATTATCGACGGTATACCGAAATGGATAATAAAATTCACAGTATAAACATAGCCTTACATAAGATTATGTAATGTGGTACTTAAGCTATATATGTTTATTCTTAAATGAGTATTGTAAATGCATTTCGATACCATTGTATCAAGACTAGTTCAACGTTAATATCATTTCACATATGGTTTATTAAATATGTATTATTCCAGTACATAATTAAAATGCCGTCAGAGGCTTTGCTTTATAAACATACTGTAAAAAGCCCACAAAAAATATGTGGAATTGGGTATGTGTGGGACGTTTAGTGTTGGTTGCAGGAAAAAGTAGGTGTCGATCTAATGAAAATGAAGATTATATGAAAAAAAATGAAACAAGCAAAAGTAAAACAAAACAGATTGGTAAACAAAATAAACGGAACAACAGATACATTAAGTTATGTTTGAATTATGTTCATAATAAGAGATTCAAAATGTGAAAATGTTTAACTATATGAGAAATATTTGATACATTCTAATTAAAATAGACGCCTTGTGAAGCATTGCATGATTTTAGGGAGTGCGTCCATACGTCTGACTCAGAAATGTGATTTTCTTCTATTATTGTTTTTCTTCATCAAATCATTATGAGGACAGGATCATGGATAATTCAATTTTAACTCCGTCTCGTTTACATTGAGGGGTAATTACTTACATGGAAACCGACAATTATTTCAAAGAATGAGTTTTCCCCATAAAACCGTATTGAAGAGGATCACCATTGGTAGTTAAATAGAATAATTAAATAGATCCATCATATCTCACCCTAATCCTCTGGAATAAAACTGATTTACACGTATTTTTATTACTAGATTTGTTTGGAGAAATTAGGCAAAATATGTTTAATTCAGATGGTAACTTTAAAGACATAATTTACTATTGTGGAGGTTCAATTGAAAATGTTCGAACTTCGATATTTGAGCTACACCCCAAAATACAGAACTTTCGGAAAGTAATGCTACCACTGTCAAGACATGTATAGATAAACACTACACGTGACTTATGTGTCAGGTGTATACTTAACTCAGCAGTTAAGTGAAAAAATTAGCAGGTGAAAATGGACATTGCAAAACTGCGAAAGATAAATTTTCTCTTGTTTAAAGCACTTAATGATCATTTTGAAGTACACATTTTTTCAGGTTGTCAGTTTTAGACTTCATCAGAGGAAAATATAGAATGGATGATTATGTAACTCAGATTTTTTTTAAACTGGCAACATGGGTAAATTATGCCTTTATGCAGATATAATCAGTTCTATGCGTTCACATACGTCACAAATAGTGCGTGTTGTCAACATTTTGCTTCCCGACGCCGCAGTTGATAACGGACAATTACACGAACACTTATTGTTTCAAATTACTCACTATATTGCAGTCAAGGGCCTAAGAGTATTCTCGTTATAGGTATGAAGGTTTGGACAGATTCCCGTGATTCGTCCATCATTATTCACTTATTCATTAACGCTACAACTAGTGTCGTGCAAAAAAAAAAGGATTGAGTGAAGTGTATGTGTAAGTGTGTTTATTTTAGTGTACGTGTACGTGTGTGTATGCATGCGTGTGTAGGTATGTATGTGTGTGTATGTGTGTGTATGTGTGTGTATGTGTGTGTATGTGGGTATGTGTGTATTGTGTGAGGGTGTACGTGTAGGCATATGTGTGTATAAAGTGTGTGTATGTATATGCGTGTATGTGTTTGTGTGTGTGTGTGTATGTGGGTATGTGGGTATGTGTGTAGTGTGTGGGTGGACGTGTACGTGTGTATATTTGTGTATAGGTGTGTATATGTGCGTTTGTGTGTATGTGTGTATGTGTATGTATGTGAGCGCATGTGTGTGTGTATGTGTGTGTGTATATATATGTATATATGTATGTATGTATGTGTGCGCATGTGTGTGTGTGTGTGTGTGTGTGCGCGCGCGTGTGTGTATGTTATTAATCAATCGTGAATTGTGATATACCAGGTAGACTTTTTACCTTCTTTTACTTGTCTCCCTTTTACTCTCAAGACAATCGTAGTTTTCCACTTTAATAATATATATAATAATGTATATGTGCGTTGTGTGTATGTGTGTATGTGTATGTATGTGTGCGCATGTGTGTGTATGTGTGTGTGTATATATATATATATATATGTATATATGTATGTGTGCGCATGTGTGTGTGTGTGTGTGTGTGTGTGTGTGTGTGTGCGCGCGCGCGTGTGTATGTTATTAATCAATCGTGAATTGTGATATACCAGGTAGATTTTTTACCTTCTCCTTCTACTTGTCTCCCTTTTACTCTCAAGACAATCGTAGTTTTCCACTTTAATAATAGTCAAATATTTAATACAAAGGACAAGCATATACATGTCTGAATGTGTGTATGTGTATATGTACGTGCAGGTACGGTACAGCACGCGCGGGGGGAGGGGGCACATGGGGCTGTCGCCCCTATGATTTTCAAAATTCAGAAAATGAGGGGTGTTTTTTTAGTGTTTCTTGAAAATCTCACCCCTTAAGATACTAGACGTACCAAGGCACCACCGCATTGATTTACACTACAGATTAGTGTTCTCCTGATGTGAAGATTATTTCGGCTTGTCGTAAAGTCAGGGGTACGTCACAGGTTTCCCCGTGACTCTACCTTGGCGCCACCCATGTGTGGGTAGTGGGAAGAAGGTAATGTCCTTATAAATTTCGAAAGTTCTTCGACAGGGAATCTGCTATTTGGGCTTGAAAGAACGTCTGCTGAATCTCAAAATTAATCATTCAAATGTATTATCCTTTCTCTAAAAAAATCAATAATGAGGAAATCGTGTTGCTGTAAATTATCGACGGTATATTCTTTAGTACTTTTTAGAGGGGGTGGGGCCTTGCACCTCTACCTTTTAAAGAAAAAAATTGGTATGGAGCGTACTTGCTTTGTGCAGTCCTGTAATATTATAGTTAAACGTGTAGCGTTAAGGGATGTTATTAATAATTTTTTGTGAAGGCAATGGTATTGCTTTGATTTGATTGAAACTGTTTTTTGTTTGAGATTATTTTCTGCATTTAAATCAATTCTCAAACAATAACAACGGAAACAATAAATTAATTATCATATTATAAACAAATTAAATATACACATGTTATTCAAATAATTGAAATAATACAATGTCAGCTTATTGTATAATTTACATGATGTGCGTAATTAAGGGATGTAAGTTAAACTTATTATTTGAGATAAAACAACATAAAACACAGAAAAATTACAGGATCATGCACAAATAAATATATGTATGTAATGTAAATGACCTTAAATAAACTTTATGGTTATTACATACTTTTTTAAGTATGTAATAATATATGTTAAAATATATTTTTGATGCAGAAGGCCGCCGTTAAGATAAGTAAGACGGACGGAGAATAATTATAAATACTTGAAATGTATTATACTAGATAAGAAAATGGATAGGCCATATGAAGATAATTCCAGTTTTAGATTATTGATTTTGAAAACATAAAAAAAAAAAAATTTGACGTGGTAAATAGGTCGTGATGTCTGTGCGTGCTGGTGTGGAAGCGTACGAAGGTGTAGATGGTTATCAGATACTTCACAAGAAAATTGTAAATTTTATAATAAATGCGTGGAGGTAGAATATATGTCAAAAGGTAGAACAGTATTAGCTTTTTGTTGGGCATAATGAATATTCAAATGGCATCATAAATAACGTTACAGTATTGTATTAAATTCAATATATAACAGCATATGTATTGATTCCCACCCGTCATAAATTCCGTAATTGAAGTTATACGCTCTCTTTGACCATGTTCAAACGTGTGTATTTTAAAGGTCGGTACATAAGGATTTTAAGGCAGGGTACTCAGTGCTATGGAACAGCATCACTAATAATATTGCACAAGCTGATACAATAGAATGTTTAGGAATTATTTGAAAAGGGTAAACTTTTAACAAGAAGTTAAGGGCAAGATGTCTCTTTTGCATGCCTAAAACTTAACAATGTGTAAGTACATCGATACATGTATAATATAGAAGAAAATGCTATTTTAGAACCTCTGGCAAAGTATGTTTGTTTGTTTAATTGCTTTATTTCATTACGGAATAAAAAGCCTGTTTTCAGCTGAAAACTGATTTCCAGCAAAGCCGTGAACAAATACACGAAGCAATGAAAGACAAATATATACACATAGAAACAAATTATAAGACTGACAAAAAATTAAAACGTCAATAAAATACCAATCTAAATATTTACAATACCAATTAAATTAAAGCATGTGAACAAAATAGATATTACGATATTACAATGGTAGAAGTAAAATGGTAAAGAGTAAACGTAAAGAGTGACGGATGTTGGAAACATAAACAAAGTTAACTTGGGTGACATTTATATACTATAGGAGCTAAAAACCGTGTTTTAATGGAATTATAGTAACCGTCAGACTTTGTCTTGAACTTTTGTTTCCTAGAGACAAAAAATCCTAGCATAGACTACACACTAAGCTAATAGTTGGTTTGGGGACATTTTGCAAATTCTAAGTAATGAATGATCTTAAAATTTCACAGATATTGCCTTCATAAATATCCTAGGAGCATGACTGATGTTTTGGGTTAGGATTAGATGTCTGGATCTGGATATATGTGCTAATGAGATTCCTTGCTATTAAATTGCTTTTGCACCGGTAAAAAGGCGTGTATCGTAATGACATTTCTCAGTTTGCTTTACAAAAAATTCTTGGAATTTAAGGATGACCCTTTAATTTTGTTCATGTGAAATTCTCAAAACTCTTGTAGTTCCCTTATTGTTTTTGTTTGTTTGTAATCCGTTGTCGATTGGTATGATAATTGTCGATCATTTATGAAATCAAAGATCTATATTATCAGCAAAATGGTCACGGAGTCACAAGGAATAATGCTAGTGCTGTAAAGGGTCATCGGTTAGAAACACACACACACACACACACACACACACACACACACACACACACACACACACACACACACACACACACACACACACACACACACACACACACACACACACACACACCACACCACCACACACCCACACACACACACACACACACACACACCACCACCACCACACCACACCACACACACACACACACACACACACACACACACACACACACACATACGCATACACACACATCCGACGACCAGTTCGTTCCATAACAGTATACATGCATAAAACTGATAATAATCATTTCGCTATACGTAACAATAGTCCTCGAGTCAAGTGAACCTGTTTCCAAGAAAGTTTATTGGCAAATGACACTTTATTGCACTTTTAGCTCCTTGGGCAGATGATTTGTTATGTATTGTTTATACACACACACATATGTACACAAACATACTGACATACACACAAACATAGCAAAAGACATACTTACATACATATACACTGTACTACCGTTATCATAATCAATCATCATCGTAATTATCATCTTCATCATCATCATCGTTATAATCAACATTATCATCATCATGACGATGATGATGAAGATGACATTCATTATCATCATCAATCTTACACATTGCCGAATGTTTGTTACTAAAAACGCTACTGAGGTTTGCATTAGTAGGAATTATAAACTGTGATCGTCTAAACCAAACGATTCAGCATTACTCTGCCTCAAGGCGATGTATAATTTGTCGACAAATTTTGAAGTCCTGCTGAAAACTCATTCAAATTTTCCACCATGTCGAATGATTGGTCAATTTACAGTATGGTTGCGTCGATATCTTACTTCTCTGCGTTCGTTTGGGATGATATCATACGAGGGTAGGCTGGAAAGTTCATAGCCTGACCAAGAAGGAGTTATGCTACAGAAATAAAACTAGTCATGTATTAAATTCAACCTTTTGTGATACTAACTGAATTGTTTCTTTTCAGTTGTCTTTTTTTGTGTTAAATATGATTTTACATTGGTAGTAGAGGTATATGAAAATTGTCATTTTTGGCAGATTTTTGATGGCAAAGACTTGCCTCCCAGACATGGGTCACCATTTTTAGGACTTGAAGTCCTGAAAGATCCGCCCTAATGTGGTTATCACAATTGAGAATGCAACTTCATTCAGTTATTGACTTAATAATGTGGCAGAGAGAGTATGAGAGCAAAGAGTCTCAAGAAGAGTCCTGAAAGAGCCCAGAAAGACGACTCCAGTCCAAAAGGGCAAGTCTCTTTCATTAAATATCTGCACAAATGACCATTTTCAGAAACCTCAACTGCCAATGTAAACTTATTTCTAAAAGAAAAACAAGAAAAGATATCTGAAAAGAAACAGTGCAGTTAGTATAAGAAAAGGTTGAGTGTAATGCACTACTATTTTTAATTGCTGTAAAGATATCAATTTGGTCTTGGGTGTCAAAATTCTGCTTCAGTGCATCACAGTGATACGACCAGATCAGGTGGATAGTTATTGATTAATACACTGATGATGCTCCTCGCTTCCTCTGCCGCTGGCGCCGAATCTTTGAGATCTTTTCATGAGCAGGAATGATGATATCTAAATACCACACTTCGGGGGGTTGTGATGAAGTCGGAATATTTCCTGTGTCATCCTAAATTCTGTTATCTATGCTGAGATCACAACGCATTGCGAAACACCCAACGTGACATCCTGCGTCAACAGAAAGGTCGCAAGAAAGTATCATCCGACTTCCGTGTATTATTTTTTTCTGTTACACTGGGTCCGATACACAAATTTATTGGTCGGGATAGGTGTTGACAAAATATTGGGCGAGACGAAGTCAAGCGCAATATTTGTCACCTCCCAGCGAGACCAATAAAATTTTGTATTAGACAAAGACAGAGTCCAATGTCATCATTTTCATGTTTTCAGAATTTTCCCGCATCCGGCTACAAACTTCATATTTTTAGGTATTGTAATTGAAAATCGTTCATTTCCTATCAGACTTTTTAACACCCTTGACAGCCAGTGGTGAGTGGACGATTTCAATTTCACTGTTAAAATCGGGTTTTTATTATTGGTAGAGCTAATTACATGCGTGTTACTTGGCTAGTTCAGCGTGCGATACGGATCACTGGAGGTATGGCTTTATACCTTCAAAAAATGATATAAGTAGTCAAATTTATATTATTTCCATGTGGAAATAAAAAAAAGTGACTTGTCTTTTAGATTTATACAATTGTCTGGCAGGCAGTATTGGTTCGGTGTTATCCTTGTATTTTTGTCCAATATTTTTGGTCTTCGGAGTAATTTTAGAAACACCATGAACAGCGCGTGACGTCACTCGGGTTGCGTAATCGGCATCGTGACTAGACTGTCAATGTTAGTTTTTTATTTGCATCGCTGATTAAGGTAACAGTACCTCGAATGTCTGTCCCCCTTAAAAGTGTTCTTCGTTTGCTTTATACCTTACTGTTATACCTACATTTCTAACTTTTAACATTAAAACATAGCGTCGATCCATTTTTCGGATTGGTGGTAAAAGTAAGAAAAATGTCAATTTTTTGCGATAGAATTTTGCGCACAAGGCGGGCCAAAAATTTGAAAGTTGTTTTTGTTCAGTAGTATTTTTCACATAGAGTTAATGGTTTTGTCTACATTACTTTTTAGACGTATCTTGCACTAAGTATATGAATTTTGCAAGTTTTCAAATTATGGGGGGGGGGGCGGGGCGCGGAAAAATCGATATTTTGCCCCCCACCCCCCAATATTTTCATTGGGGTGGCGACAGCCATAGCATAGACGAAACACAGTACCGTACCACAGTATGTGCTGCAAATAAAAATTTAATCGGTGACCTAGCGCTTACCGCAATGCGTCAATGTGTCGGCGCATGCGCAATGTCAGGGAGTCCAGGGAGATGAAATAGGTCTATCTTATACCCACAATATCAGAAAAATAATTTTTCGCCGATAACCAAAACTATACTAGGTACAGTATACACTGCTTTTGCTACAGATGTTGTTAAAAGGTTTTTAAGACACTGTAGGCCTATATACACTGGGGAAGCCACATTAAAAGAATGTCCAAATTTGCTATCTGACATATCTGACAGTGTTTGAATGGGCAAATAAACACCCTAGAACATAAAACTTCAGACAGTTATGCTGTCACTCGTAAAATACGTACATGCAAAAATCAGTACATGAATTATTGTCAGCTGACGAAAATTCTGCAACACAGCAGTCTATGGGGGAAAGTGGAATGGTCAATCACTGATTTTCACTTTTTCAAAGTACATAAATGATCGTTTTGAACTGTAATTTTTTCAGGGCTTAATTTTTAGACCTTATAATTATAAGAGACACTGGTAGCACGAGGAAATAGTGCAGATTTTTAAAACGGCAAACATTGTTGTACGATGCCTTTAAGGTAAAATAAATGTTTCACTCTCTAGGCTCATCATTGACTACGTCCTGGAGCTTCTGAACAAAATGGTTACTATTCATTTGTTTTAAATCAAACTAGGCTATCGGAAAATACGCGTCTGTTAAACAGAGCACTGAACAAAGAACACATTGTGCTGCATGTATTTCAACATTCGTGCTGTCGCGTTTTAGAAATTCATCTCATCACCCAGAGGAGTTTCGCGAGGCGCCCTGATGAATTTGAAATACAATACTGCCGGAAGAAAACACTAGTCCGTTTTTACTAGTGAGTCCATTCAATTCAGTCGCTCTTCATTAATTAGTCCACATTCGTTGGTAACGACAAATTAGAAACTGTAGAACTGGTGAAATGGCCATATATAGAGAGAGATATTCGAGTAATAATGAGCAAGGTGAGCGGGAGTAAGTCATACTCGATAAAACCTGTTGTCTGTGTTACGTTTCTTGGATACCAACAGAAAACAAAGTAGTCCTGCATTTACACACCAACATGCACGTACGCAAACATAAGCACACGGCATTTCCTTTAAAATATAAATTTTGGACGATTCCATGGTAATATACTAATGCACATTGACTTGTTTACTATATTTGTTTTTTAGTGGAGTATAGTGGGTGGAGTATAGTGTGTACTTTGTTTTAGGAAGAGCAAAATTACAACGAAATCAAACAATTTTATGACAGCTACGTGTACCGGCTACCTAGTTGGTTGTATCATCTGCAGTGGAAAAGTACGAATAACTAATGCAATACTATTGATGAAATGAATGTATTAAAATGAAAATTTAGTATCAATGTGTGGAAAGTATGATATAAATTTTTATGAGTTTTTGTCAAATACAGGCCAACACTTAAAATCGTAAAAACTGGTATCAATTTATAACAGATGAATTGTACCAGACATCACTTTTTTGTTGAAAATAATCAGTACAAGGAGGAAACGTTTCATACACAGCCAACTCCACAAAAGAGTTCGAACTAAGATACCAGACCAACTTTATATATAGTGTCTGAGCATTAAAAGCTGTTCGTGTCAAACAAAATATCCTTTGTGCCTTTTAAACAGTAAAATGAACAATGTATAAAATTATAATGTTAT
>JZLH01S0616046.1:7965-18958 GCA_001188425.1 Eucidaris tribuloides
CCCGAAGAATGTTGATAGTTTTTAGGAATGGCCATCACATCAGGGTTTCACCCTTCTCTTTTCGATGAAGTGTGTGGGTTCTTTAACGTACTGAGGTGTTTCTGTCTCAACACGGGACCTCCAGCTTTACGTCCTATCCGAGGGACGGGGTAATGGGGATAACACAACTGCCACGGCGTGGGCTCGAACCACGGACCTCTTGGTCGGGAAGCTAAGCTGTTATCCACTACACTTTTTCTTTTATATCTGATATGAAAGTGTTGCTGCATTTCCTTTTGTGACGTGCTAGAATAGTTTTTATGTTTGTTTCTTTGTTTTGCTCGTTGTTTCACCTTTTAAACTAATAATTCTGTCCGTAATCTTTAACAGAACCGCAACCCTGGCACTCAACTCCGCTCCCCACAGCACTTGGTAAAACGACAACCAGGTCAATTTCACGGCTACCGACCGCATCCATGATACCAACCCGACCTGACAAAAGAACAGGCACAAATCCAACTGGGTCAACCCCCACTACTGCATTGAACACTGGGTCAGCCCCCACTGCTGCATTGAACACTACCAGACCAAATGAAGGCGCTCTCCGACTCGTAGACGGATACGCGTATTACGAAGGCAGAGTGGAGATGTACAAGGAGGGCCAATGGGGTTCGGTATGTGACTGGTACTTTGATACCGAAGACGCCGGTGTTGTCTGCCGACAGCTCGGGTTCCGAGATGGCGGGTACCGATCTGATATCTTCGGTCGAGGGAACGGAACCATATCAATGATGAACCCCGACTGCTACGGCTATGAGAGCAGACTGGAAGACTGCCCCACGTCTGCTGATTATTGTTATCACGATAACGATGTCGGAGTTATATGTAGTAAGTTTCTTTTTGGTGGTTTTTTCGGAAGGTATTGATTCTTCTCCATTTTTTTAATACAAATTAACTTAACAAAATTCCATGTGACAAATTGGCAACGAGCGAAACATCAACAACAACTACAACAACAACAACAACAACAACAACAACGACGACGACGACGACGACGACGATGATGATGATGATGATGATGATGATAATAATAATAATAATAATAAAAGCACCCGACCCTATTAATGATTACGATAATGCTGACAACAATGACAGTTATAATTATCATCATAATGATAATAAATTGTCGGCCGCGTTAAATCCGAAAGCCGTCGTATCGATTATATTCGACAGTTGAATTGACCCGCGCCTCGAGCACGCGTTCAAAAGCCGAACATGTCGTATGTTACGTGTATTATGAATAATAGATACGACAGTTTGGTTTGAACGCGTTCGCTTGAGGCGCGGTCAATCAAACTGTCGTATAGCGATACGACGGTTCGGATGAACGCCGACGAAATGATAAAATTAGCGATGATGATTATTATCATATTTCTGCAATTTTCACTAATTCGTATTACTCTCCTTTGTGTATTCGCCCAGCATTTTCTCTGATATAAATATTTTTCTGCCTTTCTTTTTACTTTTAGTAACAATATCTTAAATTTATCAGATTTCAAATCCCCTCTAAGTAAGTTTTGCTTTCATCGTTTTCCTTTTTCAGGTACTTACGAGCCAGAGACAACGCCCTCCTCTGACTCGTACCAATATTTTCTGATGAGCAGCAATACCGAAGCAAACCAAGGCATAGTCGTCGTCAGCGCAAACTATGGCGAACAGTGGGGTATAATCTGCGATATTGACGACATGGCTGCCAAAGCGATTTGCAGTGACCTAGGCTACGGTGCCGAGAACGCGGTAAGTCAGAAATATTTATGCAATAATTTGGAACTAACGTCAAAACGACTAGAAAGAAAAACTGCAAGAAGCCGAACGACCATGTTCTAATATCGTAACTGCTTTAGGAAAACTAGGCAAGTCGTGACCCAAAAGTGCCCTTTTTGAGTAGTCCCATGACTGAGACACTTTTGAACGGTTCCCCAATCGGTACATTTTTGACAAGTTGGTTCCCCAACTGGTCCATTGTACCAAAATGAACAGTGAGGGGACCGTTGTATTCAAAATTTTAAAATACTCAACTATTCTTGCAGGAAACAAGTATGCTCTAGATTTGCCTTTATTTTATTGTCAGAATAATTAGCCATTTTAGCAAAATTTTTGACCGATTTTTGACCGTTTAAATAGTGCAAATTTTCTTTGAGACATATGGAAACCACTTCCAGAGTACATTCAATCATGACATCATTACTTCGTATGTAAACTACAACTTCAAAAATTACAGTTGGTCAGGTAGGTCACCAACTGGAGGTTGTCAATGTCTGTCAGTGGGCAAGGGGGACCAGTCACACTACATTTATTGATGACGTGTTCGTCAGTCTGGATTTCAGCGCACGGGCAGAGGTCAAAGTCTGAGATGCCCCATTTTTTTAATGTTTGCAGCATAGCGACCAGCACCTGAATTCAATCATTATCATTAGTAATTCCAAATTTGAAACATCTGTAACATAAATGTACATTAAAACAGTTAATGAATCCCCCTTGCAGTCTGTGCCCTAGTTCCCCCTTCCCCATCACCTCCACTCCCTCTCCCCTCCCCTCACATCTCTCTTCCCAATTTTCCAAATATTTTGGATATCAAGCAAAATGGGAAAGACACTGCAAATAAATTCAAAACAATTAATTCTCGGTATCATGTTATCTTTTTTTTGTAGCATTCACTGTGGATCGATACCAATGGATTCCGATATCCACCTGTAGTGGACCGCCTGTATTGCCCGTCGTACTACGACTACCAGGACTGGTATAGTATCTATGACTGCTCTGTATTTCCGGCGGTCAATGGGACCTGCAGCTTTGAGTACAGAAACAAGGGAGTCAGCTGCAGTAAGTTGATGTTTTGACAACTTTATGTGGAGTCTTTCTTATTCTTTCTTCTTAATCTTGTCTTACACCTTCTTCTTCTTAACTTCTTCTTCAAGTTATTCTTCTTATTCCTCCTCCTCTTCTGCTCCTCTGCCTCCTCCTCTTCTGCTCTGCCTCCTTTCACTCCTTCCTGTTCTTTTCCTCCCCTCTTTCTCCTTCTTCTTCCTTTTCATCTTTCTTTTATTTTTCCTCTTCTTCTTTTTCCTCTTTTTCTTCCTCCTCCTCTTTTTCCTCATCTTGTCTTCTTCTTCTTCATCATCTTCTTCTTAACCCTCTTCCTCTTCTTTTTCTCCTCCTCCTCCTGTCTCTTTCTCTTTGTATTCTTCTTCTTCCTTTTCATCTTCCTCTCGGTTTTCCTCCTATTCTTCTTCCTCTTCTTCTTTTTCCTCTTAATCATCATCATCATCATCATCATCATCATCATCATCATCATCATCATTATCTTTTTCTTCTTCTTCATCATCTTCTTCTTCTTCTTCTTCTGCTTCTTCACTTTTCCCTTTTCTTCTCCTCCTTTTCATTCTTCTCTACTCTCTTCGTTTTCGTCTTCCTCCTCTATTTTGTCTAATTCTTTTTTATTTTTTTTTTGTCTTATTCTTCGTCTTCTCAGTATTATAACATCTCATTAATCTCGAAATCTTGTTACAATTACTGTATGTGGTTTGAACGGTAATTTACTATTTAACGTATCTGTGTTTTCCCTTTTTTCTCCTTCAAGATCCATTGGGCTACTGGCACGGAATCCCACACCACATTGTAATGGCGGTCTCCATTGCCTTCTCGGTGGCGATCTTTCTCATCATTACGCTGGCCATCACTGCCTGCTGCTGCTGCTGTTGTCGCAAATCAAAGACCAAAGTAGTCACCACCGTCTCAGCCCCCGTCCCAGCCCCACATCCTCAGCCAACCAAAGTTGGAGTCTACATACCCATTAATGAAACCAAGGTCCCCCTTGATCATGTCGATCAGGCCGACTCAGTGTACGCCTAAATCAAGTTGGATCGCACGTGTGAAGCAGGACCAGGACTTTTGAAAACTGAGACCTAGGCCTACTAATTATAAGAGCCGGGTGTACAGGGAGTTTTGTACATGACCAGAGCTGTAAGCAAACACACAAAACCACCGCTGTTCATTGAGGTCTACAGCATTACATGTGTGTACGGTTTGCATTAGAAGGCACTGAAGACACAAAACTCGAGTCCTTCTGGAACATACTTTACTGAAAACATAGTATAATTGGACGTAATATTGTTACGTGTTTTATATTGGCTAACTAGTGGAAAACGTCTAAGTAACGTTAGTTTCCATCACCACGATATAGGTGTAATAAAACATTACAAATAAAACATTACATCTTTTTCAGAGCATATAAAACTTCGATAAACACTTCCCTTAAAAAATACACTGAATCAAAGTTTATCACCGAGTTTCAGCGGATAATATAATGACCGCTTTTCACAACCAAGTTTACCATTATATTGTTGACGGTTTGTGGTACTTTTGAGTAGAACGATTGCAGGATATCTGTGGTCGTTTGTATGAGAAAGTTGTAAGGTTAGGGATTTTGATAAGTTAGCAATCCAGAATAGAATAGAACTAATATAGCCTGATATGAAACAAAATTATTAATTACCAAATCATCATCATTTAATTAATTACCAAATCAGTAGTTTTAATGTAATATATTGAAATTGTCAATGCAATAAACAAGTTATTGAACATAATCATTTTGATACAGAAATATCAGAGCAGCTAAAATAAGTGAGATGCATCATGTTTATTATTACTATAAAATCAAATAATAGTCAGCAAACCTTTCATTGGTAGGTATCTCTAACTCTTAGCATCAAATTACAATAGAAATTTATAAAAATACAAATAATAACGAGGTTTTATAGGAAGTTATTATGGTACCTAAGGCTGGTGGATTTGTATCAATTTAATTTTCCCCATCTCACATGTAATATCCTTGATTTTTGCGCTTGATTATCGGTTATCTTCGTGTATAGACTAATCTAATTAACATCATTGCTGGTTCCTTTCCAGCACTATTTGTAAATAAGTAAACATTGTTTATTAATAATGTCCTTTGGTAGTACTTTATTATAATTGTAAAAAAAATCAAACCTGTTCACGTTATCTTCATCCTGAAAACAAGTGGTGAATGGTTTCAAATTTATATAAATTCGCTTATTAATTGTGTATACCTATGTGTTGACAGAACTTAATATACGCTGCAGGCTTCGCGACTGTATATGGACGGAATAAATGCCCATCCACTCATTCATATATGAAGTAAATATTAAATTGAGAATAACATTTGAAATTACATGAATATTTCAAAATAAAATATTGAAACGAGCTTATGACTGACAGAGACAGCATCATAGATTCATGGAGTTTATAGAAAATGATTATGATGTGTAATCTTGTTCAATAAAATTATTGACGAATCAGCAAGCGACCGAGGCATCTATAACATTATTTTTGTGAAATATGGGTACGGCTGAATGCATTGCTTTTTTCAGTTTACTTTTAAAAAAATGTGAAACGAAATTGGGAGAAAAAAAACACGATTGAGCGGATGTCAAGCCATTACTTTACTTAGAATTGTGAACACATATTTGGTGTCGAAATCATCCCAGATATTGGAAATGCCTAAATCAACTGAACACCGGAGAAAAACTCAAAATGCTTGAGACGGCTTTCTGCTCTTGGAAAGCAAGTGGAACAAAAACTGAATTATACTATTTAAGAAATAATCAAGATATTTAGTACAAAAGCGATCTCCACTATTCATACTGAATCAAAATAATACATGCATGTAGGTGTCTCTGGTTTTATCATTTCTGATCTAAATTTCAAATACATCTATATTGCACTAAGGATAAATGGTATTGTTCTCAAGAATTTCTTTTAAACTTCAGTTATCATGCAAAGTGTCCACATTCTTTTGATAGAGGGTGCAGAATTTTCGGTCATGAAACACCTGAAATATTTCAAAGAGCTAGCAATAATATACTCTGAGTACCAATACGCAAATATCAGATGTATGAATATTCATTCTTTTTGTAATATATCGAATAAAAATTGCTTATTTATTTTCTTAATGTTATAAGGCAATGACTTTCAGTTTGTACAGTATGTGCTCTTGCATTCGTGAGGGTGTGTGCATATGTGTGTGTGTGTGTGTGTGTGTGCTGTGCGTGCGTACTGCGGTGCGTGCGTGTGTGGTATGTGGACTGTATCGTGTGTGTTGTGTGGTGTGTGTGTGCCGGTACATAGAGGAGAACGAGAGTGAACATATTTTCAGCGCAATCCACAACTCTCTCTATGGCCATTAGTGTGTGTGGTGTTGTGTGTGTGTGTGTGTGTGTGTCGTGTGTGTGTGTGTGTGTGTGTGTGTGTGTGTGTGTGTGTGTGTGTGTGTGTGTGTGTGTGTGTGTGTGTGTGTGTGTGTGTGTGTGTGTGTGTGTGTGTGTGTGTGTGTGTGTGTGTGTGTGTGTGTGTGTGTGTGTGTGTGTGTGTGTCGGTAAAAGAGAGAGAGAGTGAACATATTTTCAGCATCCACAACTCTCTTACTGATGCCATTGTCGATGTTAACATTAACAAATCTGATGGGTGTATGACATTTTACTCCGGCGATTATTTCATACACTAACCCTAATATAACCTCAACCCCAACCCTAATCTTAATCCTATTCTGAACTAGAACCACTGGCAACCCTAACCCTAGCTCTTTGTCCTCTGAGATATGGCACCGGGGCAACTGTCGCTGGACCAAATGCCAGGGTTTCAATCTGACATTTACCAATGTTATGCAACTAAAATGCAAAAGTTCACAATTCGTTTCAATATTAATGTTCAAAAACAAGGCAAAGTCGTGAGGATTAACTTGAAATCTATAGAATTTTGAGTTGGTATTTGTTCCTTGGTGCGTCGTTCACTGGCGGCAACGCAGTGATGCCTGTGTAGTCGCAGCCCGGATAGCTTTACTAAGAACGCGGGTTGCGAAACGCCGGTTTTTTTTTCTGACATGTTTGTTAAAAATCATAGATCAGCAGTTGCGATCTAAAATACAGAGAGAGACAAATGAAAAATCTATTACGTCGCATTTCACAGCTTCTCGAATAATCCTTTCATTTAATAATTCTAATAAAATGTCCGCCTTGGACTATTTAGCAATAAACAGTGTCAGATAATTGTGAGCTTGTGGTATTGTTCCTTGGTCGTCGTGCAAATGCCGGCACACAGTTATATTGGTTTGGTCAGTAAATCTAGATATTTTGTGCACTGTACAACAGCCAGTGCACTGAAAGGTTGAAGAGTTAATTAATACGAATAAGAACGATTGTTACTTTTAAAGGTCTAGAGTCGAGACAGGGCGAAGTAAACCCCCCTTTCATTTTTATCACTCAAAATGATAAAAACGGGACACAACTTTGCACCCGCAAGTACAATCCTAAATAGGTGGCTTAATATTAGAATAGTGTCATTTTGTTCATGTCTTTATTTACGTTTGCTGCTTCATTAATGCTTACTTTATGAAATATGTGCCATTATTTTCAAGAATTAATTTTGTTGAATTGCATATGAAAAAAATGTTTTTGTAGATGAAAAATCGAGTAATGACATGTGTAGGAGGCCTTTAGAGCATCGTTACAAAATTCTCCATGCTACTGGTTGCTGATAAGGTAAGAAAATAAACACCCTGAAAAGTTTGAGTTCTAATAATCGCAAGTGACTTTTAAAAAGTAAAATCATAAAGAGAACATTTCCAGTTTTTCCATCCATAGACTTTGTGTTATGATATTTGTCCAACAAGACATTAATTCATTACCTATATTGTGCTAGTGACAGAATAGCTTGTCCTAAAGTTTTGTGATTAACGAGTTTGTTCGTCATGCAGAATCATTATATGTAGAGTCAAATATAAAACTGGGCATTATTTAAATAGGGCTTATTGTAGGCCTGCTTGTAAAATAGTGTTCATTTAATTGCAGATATCCGTGTTTGGTACCAATTTGACGATAGATTATACACTTTTTTTTTTTTTGAACTATTAATTTACCGTTATGTTTATTGTCGGACCATCCTTTGTGTTCATGTGTTACAACAGAACTGTTTTTTTTTTCTTATACAAAATATGATGCCATATCTAAAAGAAACTCATCTCACACTAGATAGAACATAAGTCATGTGTGTATCTGTTGCGATTTATGTGTTGAATACATTAGGTCAGGTACTACCGGGGGGTGTGACACCCCCCCCCCCCAGTGGGCGAAACCATTTTCCAAATGTAGGGGGACATCACATGCAGGAACCTGACACCCCACTATATTTTGCCAGCCAAAATTTTCGAACAAATGCAATTTGCCCATGCCAAACAAATTTCTGACAAGCGGGGGGGGGGGGGGGGGCCGCCGACCAAACATATTCTCAGCTCAAATTTTTTTAACGAGCCAAATTCCAAGCCAAATCACAGTTTTTTTGGCATGCACAGTCAAAATGTGGGGACATTTGAATTTTGTCCCACCACTCAAAATCGTGGGGGGGGACATGTCCCCGTCCCGCCATGGATTTGCGCCTCCTGCCCCCCCCCCACTGCTCTGGATGTGTCGGTAAATCGCCTGCGTCGGAATAAAATAAAAAAAGGGCGTGGAAAAATAAAGGAAGGAAAGAAGAGAAGAAAAAAGAGAAAGAAAAGGTAAAAGAGGAAGTAAAGGGAAAAAGGAAAGGAAAAAAAGGAAAGAAAATGAGAGGAGAGAAAAGAAAGGAGAAAAACGAGGAGGAAAGAAAGAAAAAAAAGGAAAGGAAAAACAATAAAATGAAAGAAGAAAAGGAAAAAGGGGAGAAGAAAAAAGAAATCAAACTTAGCGTGCAAAGGGAGTACAGGGAGACAATTGCATCGCAATAAGCATATTCGAGTTCTGTAGGTACATATAGACATTTGTACAAAAAATGTCTGCAAGACCGGAAAATAAGCAAAAATGGCACATTCATGAAGCTAAAACGCAAGATTTTTTTCAAACTCCTCGTATAACTACCAATATTTCGTTGACGGTGCTGTTGCGGTAATTTGTAGTGCATATTATCATAACGTCGACGGTTCGTCAGTAATAGAAAAAAGAACCAAGTCATCTTGTAGCTGACAAAATTGCTCAAGTAACGACAAAAAATAAGCAAGAAATGGACTTTTTGAAGTGTAAAAACGCAACATTTTTCAAATACTCGCCGGTTGATTCGCTCGCATAAAGGCCAAGATTTGTTGACAGTGCTTTGCGATGATTGTCAATCATTTTATAAACGTCATGTCATTGTAAAAGAGAACCACAACTTTTACGACAAAATGTTCAAGTACCGACAATAAAGCAAGCAAGAAATTTGTACTTTTTGAAGTGTCAAAAGCAAAAATTTTCAACTCGCTCGTCCTGCTCGCCGCATAAAACGACAAGATTTGTTGATGGGTGATTTGTTGGTAAATATAAGTTTGTTGGTAAGTTTATATTATAAGTTTGTCGTCAGTCAATAGAACAAGATGCAGCGAACATCTTGTTCAACAAAATCCCAATAACAACAAAATTCATTGCAATAGAATTGAATTCTTAATGTAAAAATGCGAAATGTTACAACTGGCTCGCTCCGCTGCGCTCGCAAAATTAAATCATACTTATAAAACTTCCTTTTTACTCAAACAAATTGCAGTCATAATGTATGGATAAATAAAAGAAGGGGAAATGTTATTAAATACTAAGAAAAAGAAACAGTGATAAATGAATCACACGGAATTGAAAAGGTTCAGCAGTGTCAGAAAATGAAATGTTTATAAAAGGAACCTATGTATAGATTTTCAAAAGGGAGGAACTTAACCAGACACTATTAAACATAAGGTCTAATAATATTGGTGAATAGTTTTCCCCTGAATTGTTAAGCCTGGAATAAATTTTGTCGATAGCATATGAGAGAATAACATTTATATTCCATAAGACAAGCGTTCCTGACGTTGAAATACGGCATGTTGTTTTAGGCGCTCGTTCAGCTGTTTTGCTCCTGTATGAACCCCTCCGAGCCCCTCCCAATTTACCACAAAACAACAAAATTTTGCAGCAACTTTGCACAAAAAATGCCAATTTATCATTCCTCATAAAAACTGGCCGCTTGAAACAACACATTCAAAGGAAAAATGTCAAATTTCTCCAGTCCTGAGGGGACCCTCCCAGACCTCCCAATTGATATCAAATAACAATCGCCAACCTTTTTGCACTGCAGCTAAAAAAACATAATTTATGTGTTATTTAAATGGAAGAAAGAATTGTTAACAAGGTGTAAAAGGGGGCATTGAAAGTGATTAAGATACCCGCTCGAGCCATCCCAATTTGTCATCAAAAAATTCGCAAACCTTTGCACAAAATGCCAATTATGTATTCTTCAGAAAAATTGGCCGCAGAAAACCACAATTTTCAAGCAAAAATTCAAAATTTTCTCACCTGGAGGGACTCCCTCCAGACCCGTCCCTATTCTATCGCATCAACAATTACAAAACTTTTGCACAAAAAAAGACAAAAAAAGGTAATATTGATTCCTTCTTGAAAATGGGCGCTGCCAACACCGTTTTCAAGGCAAAAAATATCAAATTTCTACACTTCACCCGCCTGGGAGGGGAACTTTTTTTCCCTCCCAGACGCCTCCAATCTCATTATCAACAAACAATGCAACAGCCTTGTTTTGCACTGCAGCAAAAATACAAGATTTTGTGTTATTTTCAAATGGAAGAAAGAAATTGTTAGCAAGGTGTAAGAGGGTGCATTGAAAAGTGATTAAGATCAACAATTGAACATGCCAGGAGCTTTATAGCGTTTAAATGTAGACTTTGCCGTCGTATTTGTGGAAAAAAGTTGTGTAATTAGGATTAACACCGGCCCACTCAAAAAAGGTTAGTACCCCCTGCATTATGTGGTATAAGTAACATCAAATATGTAGGTCTACTTCATATTAATAACTGCGCGATGGTATATTATGCATCTTGCCAAAACAGTATATTTCGATACAATCATGATAATTAAATTTAGATTTAATTTCAAACGAATGGTTT
>JZLH01S0616046.1:29918-58378 GCA_001188425.1 Eucidaris tribuloides
GAATTACAAGAAGCAGGAAGGAGCTAAGAAAAGGAGAGTAACATAAGCATGAATGAAATTGATGAAGAGAACCTAATTTTCACTAAGGAAAGCGAGAGAAAACAGAGGGATGAAGATTAAGATGAGAAGGAGCGTGATGGAGGAGAGGAAGGAAGAGAGAAAAGATGATGAGAAGCAAAAAAGAAGACAAAAGATAAAGAAGAAGAAGAAGATGATGAAGAGAAATAGAGCATAGTAAAGAATTAAAAAAAGCGGAGGAAGTAAGAGAAAAGAGGAGAGAAAATAACAGAATGCAGATGTAACAGTTAGGATGAAAGGGAACCTAATTTCACTAAGGATAGGAGAAAAAGGGGAAGAGGAGCCGAAGATAGTTTGGGAGAGGTGATGGAGAGAAGACGAGAGAGCGAGAAAAGATGAAGAAGAAAAGGGAATGAATAAGACAAAAGACAAAGAGAGAAAGAAGAAGAGGAGACAAGTAAAGAAGAAAAAAAAGAAAGGTCCTGAGAGAAAAAAGAAGAAGTAATTAAAAGTGAATGAAGGAGGAAAGCAATGAAGAATGGAAAAGAATGTGCGAGTAGGAGAAAAGCAGCAGAAAACAGCAGGCGGAAAAAGATGGGAAAAGCCGAGAGAAAAGGACTTAGTGAGAAAGGAGAGCTGGAATGATGGGGGTGAGATAAGTTAACCCCTATTGTAAATTTTAAAGACACTATATAACACTGTGGAAGACCCGGGTTTAAAAAATTGCTAGAACTTTGTATCTACATATCTGACACAGTGTTTTGAATGGCATCTAAAACCCTAGAACACAAAATTTCTGACAGTTATGCTGTCACTAGTACAAGTATGTGCAGAACAAATTGCCGCACATTAATTTTGTATCTTTTATTTAGTCGATAGGCAAATTTGCAACACCGCAGTCTATGGAGAAAAAGCTGAATGGTCTCTAGCCACTTTGCATCAGTGTTGGAGGTCTCGACCTGCGTCTGGTCTCAGGACCCGTTCTCCGAGACCAGCATGCTACTTCTGGTCTCGAGTCTCTGTCTCGAACCCTCTGGTCTTGGTCTTGGCTCTTGGTCTCAACTTCTGCGTCTCGGATTTTTTGGCCTAGACCAGTCCGAACAGCAACTAATTTAATTTTACTAAAAATCTTTTTGTTACTGTACATCTGCAATTTTGCAGCATGTAAATGTGCTATCAAAAATAAATTGTGCAAGTCAAAGGCGCCCTTCTTGGTAATGAGAAAAACATTTTTGTGACGTAATGCTTACTCCCATCAAGGGCATAGTTCAGCTTTGAATACCGTTTGCTTGTTATTCAGTTTTTTGTTTTAATCCTGGCAGATATGTTCAGTTACACAAAAAGGTAAAATAAAGATGTACCACTTTTAAGTCATATGATAGCTCAGCCTCTCCGTAAAACGTGACACATTGTGGCCCGTTTCTGTGCTTTGCAAGTATATCTTGAGATTAAAAAACGGCAAAGTGAACAAACAACCAGCTTTTGAAATCTAAGTCTTTCCTTAATAAGGTTAATTTAGCAATCAAAGATCAAGAATAATATGTATTTGAGACATGGTTGCAGCCATGACTAAAATGTTCACGTGAAAAGAGTCCACTGTGACAGAAATTACTGCTGTAATACCTGCTTTATGTCAACATAAATTTGTTTGTTTTTAATCTTGAGGACTATGTGTGTGATAAAGGATGGAATCACAAATTGGCGTCTCGTTTCACAAGGGGACTGTAGTAAAAGTGACCACAAGTTGTCGATTTTACCCTTCTAATTTAAGTTAACATATCTCAAGATTAAGACAAAGCTAGTGAACAAATTAACAGTACTGTCAAAGCTAGACTATGCCTCTGACGCTTTTATGTAAGCATCATGTCAAAAATAGGTCTAATTGCCAGAGGGAGTGGTTTTCACTTGCCATTTTTGAGACGCATTTATATGGACGTCAAAGAGGTCAGACGTGGGTTCAAACATAGTTTTAGACAGATTTTACAACATAACTTAGCGGCAATTGCGTGGGATTAATTACATGGAAGTAGACAGCGGTAGAGCTACAAAGATGAAGTATGATGAAATGAACATAAAAAACGTACAGAAGAAGTACAAAGAAGCCGCGAGAGAAAGAAAACGGAGAGATTGGAGAATACGCAGAGTCAAGACATCAAGATAGCCAGGAAAAGAATTTTAACAGATAGAGGAAAAAGACCTCAGAATGAAAGAGAAGAAAGAAGAAAAAAAAGGAAGGAAGAAAAACCAAATGAAGGAGAGAAAGAAAGAGAAAAAAACGAGAAAGGGAAAAGAAAGGTAAAATGAGAAAAGAGAAAGGAATGAAGACAGGAAAAGATGTAGAATTGAAAGAAAATGAATTAAGAATATAAAAGAGTAAGAATGACAAAAACCAATAAAATGAGTAGAAAGGAAAATGGCTGAATGCAAGAAAACAAACGAAGAATGAAGATGCCAACAAAAGGATAAACAGAAGAAAGAGAATGAATGACAGATAGACCAACGAAACAGAAGAAGATCAATAAGGAAATAGAATAAAGAATTAACAATGAATGAAAAAAGGAGAAGTAGAAAGCCAGGAATGAAAATGCATGAAAAAAAGAATAGAAAGAGAAAAAAGAAGAGATAGAAAATAGCAAGAGAGAGAAAAAGAGGATGACGAAAGAAAGTTGAAAGAGAAAGAAAGAATGTGTAAAGAGGCAGAAGAAAGAAAACAAGATAAAAGAATAAAGAATGAAAAGATTAGCAAATTACAAGAAAAAGAGGAAAAGAGTAGATCAAATTTAAAAAAGCTGCATGAACGAAATACATAGAAGCGAATAACCTGAATAAAGGATAAGAATGAATGAAAAGTTAGAAAAAAGGGAGAAAGATATAGATAGAAAGAAGAAAATCAAGATGATGAGAAAAACCATTAATGCATTAAGAAGTAGATTATCAAACAACACATTATTTTTCTCTATCTGTCTGTATCAGTAGCTCAGCAAATAGTGTCCATGCGGAAAGGTATTCTTTTCATATTTAAATTGTTTCTCAGTCTTGTTTCAATTTGCTCGCTATCATTTAAATTCGTAGTCAATAGGCCTATTTCATTAAACTTTGGCGAGAATATTTACATGTAGTGACGAATGAAAACAAAAGGAAATATAGTTCTTTAGTTCTTCATTAATGTTGATTTTATTAATCTTTAAAACTCTCTATTACAGACTGATTTCATGTGTAAGCATTAGCGCATTACTGTCTTTTTTTTTTTCCTGTGTAAACAAAAGTTGCATTATCTTCAAACTGCCCACAATTAGTGTCAATTGACGCTGGTTTGAGTCTTAGGTTTTGGTCTTGTTCGAAAGGCGCTGGTCTCGGTCTCGGATGCTGTCTTTGTTCTCGGACCTCTTATTTCTTGGTCTGATCTTGGTTCGGGGGTCTGGTCTTGTCTTGTCTTCGGGCTCGGAATGGTCCTGTGGTTTGTTTGTCTGACTACACATGTAATGATTGTTTTACACTGCAATTTTTTTCAGGCGTTCATTTTTAGACCATATCAAGACCTAGTGCCTGGAATCATGTAGCTCAGATTTTTTAAACTGGAAACATTGTTATACAATGCTTTATAGGAGATTGCGGTCATTTGGGTGAAAGTTCATCACTGTGCTGAAAGGGGATCAATAGTGCAAAAGGAGCGTCTCACAGATCTGCTAAAAAACGAGGTTATTGTTTACATGAGGCATGATTAGATCATTGTGCTATGAGCTTGTATGAAAACTGGATACAGGCCCCCACTTCTCAGTGAATGAGCCAGTGATGGAAAGATCGAAAAATAATAATCAAAAACAGGAAGTTATTGGAATATTAAAATAATATCTGTGGTGAAAAGGATGCGTGTTGTTCACATCATAGATCACGCAGTTGCCGATCTAAAATCCAGAGAGAGACAATGAAAATCTTTCCGTCACATTTAGGCATTTCTTTCTCTTACCTCTCTGAAAACCCTTTCACTTTAATAATACTATAAAAAATGTCGCCTTAGGACTATTTAACATACAATGTCGGTTGCTGAGTTGGTATTTTCTTGCGTCATCGTGTCATGGCAGCAACCAAGTGATGCCTGTAGTATTGTTCGCAGCCCGGATAGCTGTAGCGCGGTTCGAAATCTGGTTCATTTTTTCTGATCATGTTTTGTTAAACTCATAGATCAGCAGTTGCGATCTAAAATACAAGAGGAGAGACAATCGAAAAATCTCATTAATCATTACATCGCAAGATGCAACTTTTTACAAAAAGAAAGAAAATTTACAAAAATAATGGCATAATAAACAACAACTACATGTAACACTAGCTGAAAGTATGCCTCATCAAAAATTACAGGGACCTGAATAAGTAATTCATTTTTGTTTGTTGATAGCCACAATAGTTCTAAAAATCACTGGTTTGCAGTAGCTCTTAAATGTGACATTGTCCATTGACTAGCTGCAATGGTATTTCATAGCTTCTTTTTTTTTCATTGTTTTATTAATAAAATTTATAGATCTACATGTACAGTGTACAGTGGGTAGGCACAATTGTGGTACCAACCTATTTAAAGATAAAATGCAAACATAACATCAGACAATTCACACTCCCATGCAGTGTACACACACCCACAAAACCACTAACAGGCGCAAACAGATACATGCACAGAGCACACACATACTGTACATATGCCAACATACAGTTTTCAAGTTCATACATGTAAGTCTCATTTGATATTAATTTGGTCTAACATTTGTTTTATTGTTATTTAATTTTCTAAGTTTTTGCAGAAAGTTCACAGCCATGGTAGTCTAAAACTTATTACCAAATATGTCCATATACGTGTAACTTCATGCTCAAGTGGCATGACTTGTGCAAGAAAAATCAGCAAATTTCAAAAACATGCACAAATTTTCTGCATTTGAGGAAATAAACTGAATATTTGCTGCTGATATCTTCTTGTCCCAATGATTTCTATAGCTCAGGAATGTCAGAGTTAAAAGGCAGTTATCTTGTTTCGTTCATGCGTGGTTGCGTAAACGGGATAATAAAGCTGTTTATTCTAGTTTCATAAATGAGAAGAATAGAATCTCATATACCAGACATCCTGTGCCCCTCCACACATCACTGATCAAGGGTGAAGTTGTTTTCCTCACCCACATACAAGTGTAGCGGTCCGTGTGGGACGTGTACTTGTGGGTGCACAGCGTGAAGGTGACTGGGCCATGTCCATTATGATCATGGGGGATGAAGCATAGGGTTATTTGCAGGGCAGTATATTCATGTAATTTATTCTATAAATTGCATCTTCCTCTCCTCCTCCTCCTCCTCCTCCTCCTCCTCCTCCTCCTCCTCGTCCTCTTCTTCCTCCTCCTCCTTTTCTTCCTTCTTCTTCTTCTCTTCCTCCCCCTCCTCCTCCTAACATTCTGTCATGTTTAATCACTTTGTTATTAACTTAATTTCTTAAGAACACTGGATTGGATAGATACATGCATGAGGTACTGAAAGTCAAAACTTAAGTACAAGGTCTTTAAAGGCCGTGGAACTTAATTTCAATTACATGTATATCAAAATTTAAGTGCAAAGTATGGAAACTTAAGTGAAAGGTGTGGGTTGCAAAGAACTTGAAAGTGTGGTGTCAGTGTGAGGCATGCCCACTGACTGTGTTGTGGAATTCCTCTTATTAAAACATCTGTCCATTACAAATTAATGCTTATTAGTGTTATTTTGGAGATCACAGGTTCCGAGACAGAGGCCACTCCTAAACACAACCGTTCCATAGGCCTGGGTTTGTACAGATGACTCGGACCGAGACCAAGTCCTCCAGAAATTGTCTTCAAAATCGGCCTCGTATACAACACTAATGCTTATACTAATATATGTTTGTGTTTCTGTCTGATTCCTGTCTTTGCAGAAAGAGAAATACCACACCCATCTGGCGGTCCTGTACCTAGACCAGGTCTTAAAGATGAGGAGTAGCCCCGGGACCAGTCCTCAGGCCGAGATGGACCTGGCCCGGTCCAAATTACGGCACCATCTCCAGGAATCGTCCATCTATCGGGTCCAGCTGATACTGGGGAAGGTGAAGGAGACGGACATGTATGCTGAATGTGCAATACTTTACGGGAAGGTAGGATTTCTAGAAAACTTTGCAGTACAGTGAAAGTAGGAATTGATATTGGTCTCTGAATAACATGTATGCTGAATGTGCAATAGTCTATGGGAAGGTACGTGTCTGATGAAATTCTGCAATACAGTAAAGGCAGGAATTAATGTTGGCAGGGACATTGCTCACTGACTGATATGTGTGCCAAATGGGCAATAGTTTACAGGAAGGTAGGTGTCTGATATTCTGAAATTCTGCAGTACAGTGTAGGCAGGAATTAATGTTGGGAGGGACACCGGGGAGGGACATTACGACTGACTGACATGAATGCTGAATTTGCAATATTTTACGGGAAGGTAGGATTTCCAGATCACTATATTTTTTGAGCAGTAGAGATTTGGGTATGGCGCTTGTTAACTCTTGTTGTTGTTGGTTAAATGGCACATGTCAATAGATGACCAATTATTTGCGCCAAAGAGAAGCTTATGATTAATGCCTGGATGTGAGACTAGTCATGATTACATTGTATAATTAAAATGATCATACATGTAACACGCATACTACCCACATAGAATAAAAATACAAAATTATGGTTGCTTTACCACTTATAAGATAGCTCAGTGGTTAGAGAGCTAATCTGTCACTCTAAAGGTTTATGATTTGAGTCTTACTGGGACCAAATCGTTCAGTCTTCTTCTCTTTCTCCTTTGTTTCTCTATTTGTAAACAGATTGGGAATGAGGTTTATTCTGTCAGACAAAATATAGAAAATCCATCTTACCCCCAAATATACCACCCAATTAGTCATCTTGAAGACACCTGTCCAACAAAAAGTCCCCAAGCTGTGCCGCACAAAAAAAAATATCACTTCCCGATCTGTTCCCTTGGCAATACAGTGACAGCAGAAATTAATGATGGCAGGGACATTTGCACTCTCATCAGCATATATGACAAATATGCAATACTTTGTGGGAAGGTAGGATTTCTAGAATCTGTTCTAAAACTCTGCAGTACAGTGTTAGCAGGAATTTAAAGGCTGTGTTCTTTTATTAGCACTCCAAACCGTTTTTACTCAGATTTGATCAAACTAGAATAGATGGAACATAAAAATGCAGTGTTCAAAATTTCGGGATTCATACATTGAAGGTTTTTGAAATTGGACCAGTTCTCAAGTTACGCTTAAAAAAAAAATTGTTGTATTGGAGTAATGGCTCACTGAAAAATAGGGTAGGTAGGGTGGTGCTTTTTTTTTTATGGGCCACTATCGGCACCCAATGCTTTCACTGTATGAACTATAAGCCTACAATCGACCAATTCGGCCGCAATTAGGAAGCCGCTATTTCTTGCAATAGTTCATCAATGACATCATTCAAGCCAATCAAAGTTGAGAAGGACACTGAAAATAATTTTTGGCCCAAGTGTGCCAGTTACCTTTACTGCGTAAGACGTCATGTTGAGGTAAACAGCTTGATCATCGCCAGCTACATACAGTTAAGTGCGGCTAGAGGCTATAGCTAGCGAGGCTCCATACAGAAGCGCACGAAGTGCGTTGTACACGTGCATACGGAGGGAAAATTGCTGTTCTGTCTGCAACACTTCCGGGTTTTCAAAGTCAGCACGATATGCGATATCGATACTATCGATAGCACTACAAAGAAAGATTAAAAAAAACGTTGGGTCGGGGATATTTTGTAAGGTCGGGCGGTTTACGCCAATACAACAATTTTTTTGGGGGGCGTTATATTTTGTACCAGAAGTGTAGATTTCAAACACAAGATGTACAGTAGCTTTCAAGTGCTGATTTTAAATTTGGCAGAGTCCAATCATAGCAAAGATTGCTTGACAATTATCCAACTGTACTGGTGTAAGTTTTTGACTGTGTAAACTTTCATCAGCAGGTATTCAGTTTTCACTAGATGACACACAAATCAGGTCTGGGAGTCAGACTACTCTAATAGCTGTATAAAATTCAAATTCAGTATTAAGCGATGTTATGTCGGTGCATTCTGTTGAATTTTATCAGTGCTTATTTTCACAAAACCTAACTTTTCATCCCCAAGACTTTTGTGGGAAGTGAAGATGTATGTGAATCTTTACATTATAAATGACATGTTATCTGGTTATTAAATTCATTTAAAGGTATTGGCTAACATTTACCACAGTTAAAAAATCTGAGCCGCATGATTCCCCATGCTACCAGTGTCTTTGATGAGGTCTAAAAATGAAGCCCTGAAAAAATTGTATTTCAAAATGATTATTTAGTGCTTTAAAAAAAGTGAAAATCGTAAGTTGACCAGATTCACTTGCCCATTTCCTCCCATAGACTTACTGTGTGTACACCTAGGTTAATAAAACTCGCCCCGAGTTTTATTGTTTATTTATGCATAACTTGCCATTGGCAGTGTAACTTTCCAAACTTTTGTATTCTAGGGTGTTTATTTGTCCATTTGAACGCTACTATGTAGCTCAGATATCAAAGTTTGACAATTTTTTAAATTGAAGCTCCACAATGTTAGCCTATCACTTTAAAGGTAAATGACATGATTGGGGGTGGTCCTCAACTCAGGGTGAAACTATTCTAGAATCAAGTAAACTGTGCAAGGATTCTATTGTGAAAATTTTGTAGTCAAAAGTTGACTCATTCTAAAGTTACTTCTATCAGTATGCCCAAATCTATTGTGTAGATGTAGCTCTCTATGGCATCTATGTAATTCTATCAGGCCCCCAAGAGAAACAAAATGCTAGTATTTTCAAGCTTGATTTGGCTTAAGTAAACAAATTCAAGATAAATCCTTCCAGCCAGGAGATGTACTCCAGCTTGTGTATCTATTGTATATCTTTCAACCAGTTTGGTTTGAGAGGCATTTTTTATTTATCCCAATCCTGTAATACTTCCCTAGTATGCAAATCATGGACACAAACTTTACGAGTTAATACGTTGGCTACGGGAACCAGATATGCCCTGTGTTAACTCTATGGGATTATCAGAATCTCGAAGGCAATGGGTTTAAATCTGTTTTCCGTTCTCATTTATCACGTCATCAGCTTGAGGAACATGATAAGGCCCTCCGGATCCTGGTCCACAAGCTTCAGGACTACAGTGCTGCTGAGAACTACTGCGTGGTCAACTCCAGGGACCATGACCAGACCTACAGGAGGCGTCTGTTCCAGCTGCTGTTGAGTGTCTATCTGGACCCCATGGAAGGGTGAGTGTGGTGGCTAACTTTGTTGATGATGATGGTGATGGTGAGGTGATGGTGATGGTGATGGTGATGGAGATGATGATGATGGTGGTGGTGGTGGTGGTGGTGGTGATGATGATGATGGTGATGGTGATTGGTGGTGGTGGTGATGGTGATGGTGATGTTGGTGGTGGTGGTCGTGGTGATGATGATGGTGATGGCGATGGCGATGGTGATGATGGTGGTGGTGGTCGTGGTGATGATGGTGATGGTGATGGTGGTGGTGATGGAGATGGTGATGATGATGGTGATGGTGATGGTGATGGTGATGGTGATGGAGATGGTGATGGTGATTGTGATGGTGAGGGTGATGATGGTGGTGGTGGTGATGGTGATGGTGATGGAAATGGTGATGGTGATGATGATGGTGATGATGGTGGTGGTGGTGATGGTGATGGTGATGGAGATGGTGATGGTGATGATGGTGGTGGTGGTCGTGGTGATGGTGATGATGATGGTGGTCGTGGTGATGGTGATGATGATGGTGCTGACGATGGTGATGATGATTATGATGAAGAAGATGATTATGATGGGGATGATGATGTTGATATTGATGATGGTGATGATGATGGTGATGATGGTAGTTCATGAAGTAATAATGTGATTATGATGAAGAAGATGATTATGATGGGGATGATGATGTTGATATTGATGATGGTGATGATGATGGTGATGATGGTGATATACATGATGATTATGTTGATGGGGATGATGATGGGGATGATGATGGTGATGATGGTGATATATATGATGATTTTGTTGATGGGGATGATGATTATGAGGATGGGGATGGTGATGGTGTTGATGATTATGGTGATGATGATGATGGTTATGGTGATGATGATGATTATGGTGATGATTAGAAGTTGTAGAAAGTAGTAGGAATAGTAGTAGTACAAATAGTGTTACAAGTAGTTGTAGTCGTAGGAGTTGTAGTTGTAAAAGCACTAGTGGTAATAGTAGTAGTAGTAGTAGTAGTAGTAGTAGTAGTAGTAGTAGTAGTAGTAGTAGTAGTAGTAATAGTGGTAGTAGTAGTAGTAGTAGTAGTAGTAGTAGTAGTAGTAGTAGTAGTAGTAGTAGTACTGTGGGCCTTTGTAAATACACATATCACATTGACTGGAAAAGAAATGCTGATTTGATTGATTTATCTTGCTTTCATTTTCCAGGAAAAAAGATTCTCTCCTTGCACCAGCCATGAACCTTCTCAATAGCCCTGAGGCAGATTTTGACACTGTTCGGGTAAGATTTAAATAATTTACTCTATTCAAACTGGCTTCTTGCCACACCCCATTTTCCATTGTGGGTTGTATAGTAATTTTAGCATGTCCAGTGAATCCAGAACCAAAATTGACATTTCTTGCCATAGAGGGTGCACTTTCATTTGCATTTCATCTGTATGAGAGCATGAATTGTAATAAATATTCTGTTCAACTAATGACTGATTCTGTGGTGCTGATAGTATTATCATTGAGGGGAAAATAAGCTGATTCACTGACCTGTAACTATCCCAACAAGAGAGGGGGATATATCTCTTTCCTTTTAGTGGCAGTTTGCTACATATGTATTCATTCATCAATTTCATTCATTTATTTATTTCCCCGTAAGGCATAACAATTATATAATCGTACAGACAGATAACAAACATACACATTTTAGTGGAGGAATCACAAAAAGCACAAAATTATTTTGTGTGTTCTACATGGTATGAGACAATACCGAGTGTCCCAAAAAACGATACACTTTTAAAATGACCCCCTAAATAAAAATTATTTCATATTTGGGGGGGGGGGATATATATATATATATGGAAAGCTGAAAGTCTCTCCTTTCATATGACACCAAAAAGTCTGAAAATGGTTTATGCTTGAGTGAGCACTGCCCACTTTTGTAAAGGACATGGAAATTAGGTTGTGCAAGAATTGCTTATCCATTGTAAAGTGTAACAAAAGATACAAGCTCTCTTGGATTATGGATGCAGCTAGGTGGTGGGGATTGAGATATGTAAATTAAAAATCTTAGTGACTGAAAATAAGAAAGATTACCGTATTGGGGTGAAGGGGTGGTGGAATGGTGTGGTACGGGGGTGGTGGGGTGTGGTGTGGTGTGGTGGGATGTGGGTGCGGTTGGGTGTGGGGTTGGTGGGGGTGTGGAGTGTAGGGGTGGTAGGGGAGGTGGTGGTAGTGGAGGTGGTGTTACAATTACCTAAACCCACCACCCCCGCCATCACCTTTCACCCCCACCACCCCATACTCACACCACCCCTACATTCCACATCCACACTACCCCCACCTCCACCACTCCCACCATCCCCACCACTCCCTCACCCCACCAGCCCACTAACCCGTAAACCCCAATACAGTAGTCTTTTATGTTTTCAGTCACTAAGATCTTTAATTTACATATCCCAATCCCCACCTACATGTATATGTAGTTCCACACATAATCAAAGAGAGCTTGTATCTGCTGTAACAGTGGATAACCAATTCTTGCACAACCTAATTTTCATGTTTTTTACAAAAGTGGGCAGTGCTCACTTTAAAGGCACTGTATAACAATGTTTCCAGTTTAAAAAATCTGAGCTACATGATTCCCCATGCTACTAGTGTCTTTGATACAGTCTAAAAATGAAGCCCTGAAAAAATTGCAGTGTAAAACAATCATAAAGTGCTTTAAAAAAGTGAAAATCATTGAGAGACCATTCCAGCTTTTCTCCATAGACTGCTGTGTTGCAGAATTTCCTATACGCCCGATATAAAATTAATGTGCCAATTTGTATCTGCACATATTGTACTAGTGACAGCATAACTGTCCAAACTTTTGTGTTCTAGGGTGTTTATTTGTTTATTCAAACACTGTCAGATATGTCAGATAGCAAAGTTTGACAATTTTTTAAACGGGTCTTCCACAGTGTTATATAGTGTCTTTAAGCATAAACCAATTTCAGACTTTGTGGTGTCATATGAAAGAAGAGACTTTCAGCTTTCCATATATATATATATAATTTTTCAAAAATATGAAATAATTTTTTATTTGCGTGCCATTATAAAAGTATCATTTTTTCTGGGACACTCGGTATACACATAAAGTCCATAGAGATTTAAATCCTGTGGCACGGTTATTGGCAGGAACATGATTTCTTGTAAAAATTTCAGGAATGCTGCATTGCCTGCCCACTGCTGTATTTTATAGAGACTGCCACTATATTTTACTATAAAAAGAACCCAAAATGAGGGTTTTCCTGTCAGATTTCCATTGTCTAGAACCCCCCACCCCCAACCTGCTAATAACCTCTGAGTTTGTAGAGTCATAATTGTGCTTGTTGGGCATGTTGGGCTTGTTACAAATTTTAGCCCTGGAAAATTTGGTAGATAATATTAAAGTTTAATGTGCAACAATCCGCTGTCCAAAACGCCCTATCCCGCCATAGGCTGTCCCTATTTTATTGTTCAAATGTCGGCAAGTGTGCTGTTACATATTCAAATTGTATAAAACAGAGGGTGATGTTAGATTAGTTCTCTAGAAAAATACCTGAATTGAAAACTTTATATCACTGATTTCCATGTTCATTCCCATTCCCAGGTGCTTCAACTTCTCCCCGAGACGTGGTCCATTGGCCTCATCTCCCAGTTCCTTAGCAACGCCGTCCGGACCAGCATGCATGGCTGTCGCACCGCCAAAATCCAGCACACGCTATCCCGCGGCGAGAACCTCCAACTCAAATCGGAGGTCGTCGACCAACGCAAGTGCCTCATATCGATGACAGAGGAACGGACATGCCAGGTCTGCAACCGTTCGTTCAGCGAGCCCTCATTCGTGCGGTATCCTAACGGTGTCATCACGCATGCCCAGTGTGCCAGAAACAAAGCGGTCTGTCCCGTTACGGGGCGTGTGTTCAACACGCGGAAAGACTCGATATGAGGATAAATCAATTTGCTGTTATTATAGTATATATGACCGAATGGTAATATGACATATGCTCTGCCAATGGTAATGATATAGTGGGTATAGAATCAGAAGGCTGTAAACGCAATACACATTGACAACCAGAAGGACGTTAGTGTCATTAACTCAGTACAGTGATAGCGCCTTTCTGGTTCTCAACAGGTACTGCGTTACACCCTTCTGGTTCTACACTGACGATATCTCTATAGGCAAAGTGTTCTTACAATTCAGGTTGGATCTTGGCATTTTTTTGTACTAGCTGTTGGGCGGGTAAATTTTAAAAGTTACTTGCCGGAAAGGAAATTGACCTGCCCAAACACAATTCAACATCTAAAAAGATTTTACCTGCTACTGGTCAGGTCACTTGCAATTTCACCTGCCTGACACCAAAACTACCTGCCATGGGTGGGTGAGCAGGTGTTTATGCAGGGTTCAACATTAGCAGTGGCATGGGGCCACTGAAACCTGAAGTCAGCTCATGATTATTTGAAAACTAATAAATTTGGGCAACCGTAATTTTACCAAATGCGAATAATCAGATATAATTGAATTTCTCGTATAAAAACTTCAACCGGAAATATATCATGACATGTAAGTTTTGTTTAGCATTGCTGATAATTTAACAGAACAGGAATAATCCTGAATACTTGGTGCATACCTAATTGGTGATATGCCATTTACAGTTCATGTGGTGTTTGAAGCAGTAGCATGCCTTCCAATTTTCACTTATACTGATTAAAGTGATAGGCTAACATTGTGGGGCTTCAATTTAAAAAATAGTCAAATTTTGATATCTGAACTACATAGTAGTGTTCATATGGACAAATAAACGCCCTAGAATAAAAAAGTTTGGAAAGTTACGCTGCCAATGGCGAGTTATGCATGAATAAACAATTAAAACTCGGGGCGAGTTTAAATAGCGTAGGTGTACACACAGTAAGTCTATGGGAGAAAATGGGCAGGTGAATCCGATCAACTTACGATTTTCACTTTTTTAAAGCACTAAATAATCATTTTGGAATACAATTTTTTCAGGGCATCATTTTTAGACCTTATCAAAGACACTGGTAGCATGGGGAATCATGTAGCTCAGATTTTTTTTAACTGTGGTAAATGTTAGCCAATACCTTTAATATCAAAAGAGACTGAAAAATGGTTCAATATAAAACTTGAATGTTTTCTTTATACAGGGAAACCCCATTATAGCGAGGTTGTCGGGACCGCGGATTTTACCTCGTTATATCCGGTACCTCGTTGTAAACGTATACATAATGTATCACACAAAATATAAGTTACATGTATGGGACTAGGCATTAAACCCATCTGTTAACTGCTTTTCCTACTTGTTCTGCACCAAAACTACGAACAGAAAGCTGATTATTTTTCATTGATATACTCATCCAAAGTAATAAAGAAAACTAGGTCTCGAAATAAAGCAACAACCTCCACGCTCGTAACTTGCGTTGAGTACTGTGTACGAGAGGCAGGCTTTGGGTGTGTGACAGGTGAATGCACAGTACTGTGCAGTAGTGTGAATTGCATTCACACTCACACACACACACTTGCAGAATTGTGCATGGCTGCGTGGCAGGTAGTCTAGCTTCTGGCCTCTTTTTATTAGATTTTTTTTGGTCGCCGATTATACCGTTGCCGACTATATGCACCAAGCCGCTGATGGCGCCACCCCGAGAATTTGTCTGCCCGGGCGGTCAAATTCTCGGGGTGGCGCCATCAGCGGCTTGGTGCATATAGTCGGCAACGGGTATAATCGGCGACCAAAAAAATCTAATAAAAAGAAGCCAGAAGCTAGACTACGTGGCAGGCTGAAGTGGCGCGATGCGCTCTGAAACGATTGGGCAATTTTTGCGTTGCCAAAATTTAGAATTTGGTCAGCGCACAATGCGACATTCATTTTCTCGTTTTAACCGGGTGAATTTCTTATGTTTTTCTTTGTTGATTGGTTGAGAAAAAATACCTCGTTATAAGCAAAATCGTGCAATAACCAAGCTCGTTTTAAACTGTGCTTCTTTCCATTGAAGAGCATGTAAACGAAAATGGGACTGAGACAATCACCTCGTTAAAAGCGGTACCTCGTTGTATCCGAGCTCGTTATAACGGAGTTTCCCTGTATTGTCGGGCCTCAAAATTTCATTATTGGGCCACCAAAATATAAAATATGACGATTTTGGTGGCCCTAATGGGCCACCCCCCCCCCAAAGAAAACGATGGATAATGTCCAGCCTTGGTTATCATTGGGTTGGGGGTTCAGGTTAGGGTTGAAGTCAGGTTCAACATTGGCATTTGATGCCAGAGCAATGTCTCCAGTAGTGTTGCACGACTAGGTCGCCAAAAGTCGGGAGTCGTGACTATCGTCTAGGAGTCGCGACTCCGACTTTAGAAATGCAAGAATCGACTCCAAGTAATCACATATGTATACCGTATAAACCAGTCAAAACATTGATGACAATGTGTGGGACTATAGGGCAAAAAGTCAATTTTTGAATGATCGTAATCCCAGTTGAAAGTTGAATTGACTGAAATCATTGAAGGAGGACACTGAACAGTTATTGTACAGGCTATAGTGTGCTTCCTTTTACCTATTGATCGTGCCGACAGAACTGAACGCTGAGAGTCGGCAAATAGTCGGAGTTGCGACTTTTGATCGGCGACTAGTCGACTCCCAAAAATCCTGGAGTCGTGCAACACTAATCTCCAGGGCCCCATTTCATAAAAGTTGACATCATGTCAGCTTGCAAGTTTATTGGCAACTACCATGGCGACAGTGCTTCACAGCCAATCAGAGCCCTGGATTTTTACACAAATTGAAGTAGAATGGCAAATTGATATGATCTCAACTTTTATGAAACAGGGCCCAGAACATATGTCAAGTATTTGACCTTCTCTTATGGTTTGATTGAAAAATCAAAATTGAAATTTGTGTTTTACTTTTATCTCTGGATTCTTAGCCTTCAAATGATATATAATATGACTATATAACATAACGAGTAATATTTTACAAAACAAAGTCAAAGAGTGAAGATTATGACATCTTGTCAGATCAAATAACATAAGAAAATTGTCTTTTACAGACAATTTCAACTTCTGGCGCACATTTTCAGCATGAGTTGGTTGCCAAAAGGCCTTAGCAACCAGGTGGTACATTTGACAAAGTTCACAGAATTTTGCAAGGTAGGTGATGTTGGGGGAGGAGGGGGGGGGGGGGGGCAATGTCATTACAAAGTGTACACCATGTCTGTGTATGGACTTTCAAAATGGACCCTAAACAAGTATTTAATTCTGAAAAGATACCCTTTTAATGTACAATTTTTTTCCTGATTTTGGCGTTTTTGATGCCCATTTCATAACATTTTGCAAGGTACATATACGTGATGTACATTTATATCTGTGCCACATCTGTACCAAATTTAATTTGTTTTACTTGCCAATTTTGTTTGTCCTAAAAGAAAACCTTTCCCTCATTTTTTTTTTTGGGGGGGGGTGGGGGGGTCACTTCAAAATGGCCCATTGTGACATCACTCGATTTGACAGAGCTGGTCATATACGTGTATATTATAGTTAGATTTTGAATATAAATTTTTGTCAAAATGTGTATTGTGTATTATCATTAAGATGTCTGTAATGTGTATTCGTATGGAAAAACAGGATCTCTTATCTTTGCTAAAAAGGAAAATGAGAAAAATTTCATCTGGTTGCACAACATTTTAAGTGCTTTCATATTATTAATAATATAATAATAAAGCACATTAAAATAACACTCAGAATTGCCCAGCTGGCTGTGCAAGCTATTATGTAAATAAATTAATATCTCAATATTTATGAAATTATCAAATATATTCTGTATTTCCAGGATGGCCCAGAAAAACCCTGAATCACATACTTTTACTTTCAACTCACCAAATTAGAATCCTTTCTGTGACACCGGGTGATGATCTTTTGACAAATCTGTTTCATGCAGAATAGAGTAAATTTTTGTTGTTTCCACAGACAAATGACCCTTGACTTTGCTTCTCAAAAATAATTATGAACAATATTTACCAAACCAATTTGGGCAATCTTTTTCTTTGCAACAGAATCTCCATTTACTGATATCAGTGAAGTTAGTCGCATGAAATTAAAGTATGCGGTTCTCTGTTTTTGGCCCACCCTGTATATAATAAGAATACTGATGAGGTACAAACTTGTCAGATAAGTTAATATATTAAAGATAAATGACATGATTGGGGGTAGTCCTCAATTTGGCTGAAACTCCTCTAGAATCAAGTAAACTGTACAAGGATTCTCCTGTGAAAATCTTATAGTCAATCGTTTACTCATTCTAAAATAACTAATGTCAATATACCTCGAGGTAGGCAAACCTGTTGTGTGGCTCTCTATGAGCCCTATTTTTATCGTGTCCCGATAAAATTAAAATACTAGTATATTCATGCTTGATTCTCCTTAAGTAAACAAATTAGAGACAAATCATTTCAGCTGGGACATCCACTCCAGCTGGTGCACAGTTGGTTCATATTTCAACTGATTTGGTTCTTGAGGCATTTTCATGTGTTTCCAATCATGTCACTAACCTTTAATAAGTGAGAGTATCATGCCACAGAAATTAGAGGGATATATTTTATAAGGTAGTGTCTCTGTAGATGAGAAATTGAGAATCTGTAAATGAATATGTCATTTGTTCACAGTGTTCATTTGGGGGTTTTTATTCAAAAGTGAAGTAGGATAGTCAAGCCAAGCTACCAGAAATAAGAAACTTACAAAACAATCATAAACTATGATTTTTAAAAAAAATGTATTTTGATGTGAAGGTTTGAATCAATTCATACCTGAAATAATACTAGACTAATGAATACTAGACTAGTGATTTGCACATACATGTAGTGATAAGAAATACATTGTATGAATGCAGATATTCGTTTGTTGGAAAGTTAGTGGGTAAAATTTAATTTATGTTATTGCGAATTTATCAGGAATGCGAGACATTTTGTGTTAACTGTGTGTCTAATCTTGCGACAAAATGTATATTTCAACTACAGTTCAATTCTTTTTCCGTACTGACATCTTCTGTTTTTGCATGATATTTGCCAGTGTACAAAGATATACATTTGTAATCAACTCAATTGTATAGATAATGAAATAAATATATATGTACATGTACATATTTTTCATTCCATGAAATACCTGACTCAACATGTCTGTTTCATGTGTGTTGCGAGTTGTGCATTGTCATGTATTTTGGGAAACTGTCCAAGAACCAAGTACAGTCAACTTTGCGTAAGTTAAATCTCTTGGGTCCAAACAATTCACTCTGATTTATTAAAAAAAATTCAAGTTACAGTTTGCATTTAGTTGAAGATGAAGATAGGGAGGCAAAAATGATCATGATGGGTAGAAGTGTTTAGAAAGGCAAAAAAAGAGAAAATTTTATAAGTACTATCAGGCAAGCTGACAAGCAGAGACTACAAGTCCATCAGATCAATTTGACCAAGGCAAATTATTTAACACATCTGGTCCGATTGGGACTCTAAATTATGTTTGACATATGAGGCAAAATGTAAATTAGAAACTTGACTGTGGAATATTTTAGATAAACCAATATTTGAACTTGTACAAGGTCACATTATGCAAAGTTATCTGTAGTTAAATTGAAACAAATGTTGGCATTAAACTGAGGTAATAATCCAAATGGGAAGGGAGGCTTGAGTTCGTTGTATAAGAAATTGAGCATCCTTACCCGGGTATGACACTGGTAATATTAATTGAACCTTGTAAGTTTACAAATCAACAAATTTGCCTGTCACGGTGATATATTTTAGTATGTACTAGTCTGCGGGATCAGAATTTCTTTACATTGGTTTTGCCGTGACATTATTACGAAAAACATAAAATTGTTAATCATTTCTACGTATGTGCAGATCTGGCTGAAATGTGTTACAAAATGTTTCATATTTCCTTTCCCTCAAAGTAACTGGGTGTCTTGTTCAGGGTTTTATGTTTAACAGTTAACTTTTTCTGCTGACGCTCAATTAAAAAAAAACCTCTGTTGTATGAAGTAAAGCTGTTGTGAAAATTTACACAGATGTATCCATTTTTCAGAAAGAAGTGTGGGGAACTGTTATACAACATTGTGAGCTGACAAAAAAAAACATGTTTTTGGCAGGAGGGGGGGGGGGGACATTTGGACATTTTACACCACTCGTTTTCCGTTCCCCGTTTTGGCTGACAGAAAGGGGGTGCAGAAGCCCAGTTAAATCCCCTTTCCCACCCCCACCAGCCCACCACATAGGTACAAGGTGTGTGTTTTATGAATTATTTTGTATAATAGAAAAGTATTCAATTTGAAAAACAAAATGATCAAATTACTCATTCATGCGAGCACACATTCTACCGAGAAAAGGTGTGGGGAGGGGTGCTGTCCAATATTATGGTTTTTACTCTGTACAATTTTTATTCCATTGTCTTAGGGGTGGGGGTGGGAGTGGGGCATGTGGTAGGTGAGTGATGTCCCACATTAGATCTTGGACCCATTGAAGACTATACTGCCCCGCCTCCCATGACAAAAGGGCATAACTGACATTTTTTTTTCCAAAATTGAGTTATATAGTGTAGGGGACTCAGTACATCATGTTAAACATGCAGAACAAAAGAAATTAATTAGAAGTGTCCCTTTGTTTTATAATCCGCTCGTTAAAAGGACACTGAATAGGGCTTTACGTGTTGAACAAAATACATTTTGCTCAATACATGTATCTCCAAAGCACCAAAATGTCAGTTATGCCCTTTTGTCGAAGGGGGGCAGTATAAAAGAGTACAGTAGACTCTCTTTACAAACAACGCCAATGTAACATGTAACTAAATCTCATTAAAGTGCACCAGGGGAAAAATTAATTTTAAATTTTCGGGGGCTACTTTTGGAGCTATTGGCTGAATTTGGCTACAATTTACATTGTGTCTATGGGAATTTTGAGGGGCTCTTTTGACATTTTTGAATTGCCCCGAGCCCCCGTTTATTTTGAGCACTGCCGTGCACTCTCAATATAAAGAAGTCCTTGGGACCCATCAAATTTGTTCTTTATAACAAAATTTCTATAATCTAAGATATGGGGCCAGAGATTTTACTTCTTCATAATGAAATGTTGTTATATTGGTGTTCTTTTTAACAAGAGTGCACAATATAACAAACATCTTTTGGCCCTGAATCTGAAAATAATGTGTGTTATATTTTGTTTCTGCAACATTCACGCAACAAAATTTCTTTATAACGAAGTTAATTTACCTGGTCCTGAGAAGTTATTAAAACCACAGTCTACTGTTGCAATATCTCAGGGTGTGGATCTACAGAAAATGTATGTTATACCAAAACCAAATGCACTTCAATGGGAAAATCAGAAATTATGAGTTCTGTACTTATGTACATGTATATCACGGCAGACAGTTTGGCCCAGAAAAAATGGAATACTAATTGATCAAATATGGTGATTTTTTTTCCACTTCATTATCCATGAGAAATAACTATTTTTCCTGTTCATCTGATAGTGTGTTCTTTTCTGAACAACGCAATACTCAGATTGTCAATTTATGTTGGGTAGTTTTCATTTTAAAAGCAATTTTTTCAAAGCATTGCATTTCAGCTTTTTTAGCAGTAAAGTGGTAGTGAGGCGTCCTATTGGCGGCATCCTACATGTACATAAATTACTCGTAAACTGATGTGCTGCCACATTAGGCCTACATTGGTTCACAAAAACAGCCATAAAATGGAAAGTACCTAACCAAAATAGATGATCTTGGTGTCATTCAACTCACAAAAATAGTCTATCAGATGAACTAAATAAAGATGAGCAATTAATTTGAGAATAACCATAAATGTAACTGTTCCACTTCTGGACCACCCTGTATAGACTTGAACACGCAATAACTTGACAACAGATACACAATCATTAAATGATTTTTATTTTTTATTTCATTTCAAATTTATTTATCATTTTATAATCATAGCTATGGCATGGAAGCAAGGGGGGAAATATGTTGAGAATGATGGAAACACAAAATGACTTTTAAAAAAAATGGACTTAAAACTGATTTAAGATTTATAATACACAACCAAAATACCGGTAACGAACAAAACAAAATCAATTTATACAAATTTTTGCAATCAAGTACTTTTGCTATGTATAATACATATACACGACACAGCCAATAGGAGATATGAAAAGAAAACACAACTAATGCTATTGTATGCTAGAAATCAGTGTTGCAGACACATTTTAAACAAGGATTTTGCATGGAGATATTGAAAAAACAGTGCGTTCAGAAAGTGAGAACTTATAAGAGTGCAATGATTTGAGAAATTCTGAGAACAAAGACCGAAAACAAAGTTGGAATTACTAAAAACATAACACGCCTACGCACAAAATCAAAACTACAGCTAGGCAAATATCTTTACAGATATAGATAGACTAACACCATTGCATTTACAAGGAAATGTAAGCCTACATGTGCATTGCAATCTTTAAATAATCTTTGAATTCACAAAATGTTTTGATATGTAGAAAGCATTTCTCGTATCTTTCTGCTTTTCAAATCTTCAATAAAATAATTTTAAATTGCCTAGAAATATGAACAGATCAGTACAGACATGAATTGATAAACTATAGATAGTAGTAATACATACATGTGTGTACAGTTGTACATATATTTATGAATAATATTTTCCTATTTATTTATGAAGGTGCTTTCTCCTATAATATGAATTGTGATGCAATACAATTTTTTATGAAAGAATATGCTATTTTGATACATTTACTCTAGGAATATACATATGAAAGTATAAGTACTGCCTGGTATGTTTCAATTTAATATAAACAAATATGTTATATTGATGGAATATTTTGCAACTTTATATCTTAAACAATATTGGTTTTTAGTTTGAATAAAGTCAAAGAAGATATCAGATTGGGATACTTTGATTATAGCACTAAACTATGAATCTGTAAAATATCATAATACAAATAACATAAATAAAATAAATCTATAAAAACAATTATCAAGACCAATTAGATAAAAAGAAATTATTTTATAGTGATTTAAAACAGGGAAAGTAAAACACAATATAAAATTAGTATGAACTGGTAAAATAACAGATAAAACCTATAAAGCAAGTAGTGTTATTGTTTCCATTTTACCTTAGGTGTCTGTATTAATACTAAACACTATCCCATGTTCCCAATGCTATGCATCCATATCTTTCTAAATATATCCAAAGTACGTTTACATGCATGTGCTTCCTAATAATACTTATTCCATATTTTTCATGATTTGTCGCTTTTATTTTATTAAGTATAAAATTTATCAAACATCCATTATTTAGTACCTTGATTTCAACAGACACAATTGTCACTGTGCCTAATATGGTTGCCCAGAATTAGTTTGGGGTAACCATACTTCAAACTTTGGGCACAACCCCTTTCTTTCTTGTTTCATGGGACTACTTAGGCAAGACAAACATATCATCTCGTTCAGTTCAATTCTATCTTGGGGCACAAATGTTCATATTACTCATTTGTATTTTGTGCTCATATATTTCAAAAAATGATCAATTTTGGGCAGTTTCAAGCTAAATCATATGCTCAGTTCAAACAGCATTGTGGAAATACTTTGAACCTAAAATATCTTGCAGATAAAATAAAAATGATTTAATAAAAATGGAAAACTCAAATAAGATTGATGCATCCAAAATGCCTGCAAAGGTATTGTCCCAGTATAGCGACAAAATGACATTTTGCTGCAGAAAATAAGAACATCATTCTACATAAAAAAGAAAGAAAATAGGATGATCAAATTCTACCAAGGAGGAAATGTGATTATGACAACCAAATCCATTGTCTTCCATAATTCATTACAAATGTAAAGTGAAACATAGGTATATATAGCATACACATATGTGAATATATGAAGAATATACAGGTGGAAAAAGAGTATACAATATTTTCTATATGTGCATAAGTAAACCATTTAATTGATCCTATAATTTGCAATGTTCCAAACTCTTACAGTGTTAGAAGTATTTCAATTGTACATCTGCATATTTTACTAATAAATCTATTAACAAAACAATATAACTTGTACTTTATATATTTTATAAGACACATTTTTGTTTTATTCAGATTTTCTACAATCACACACCAAAACACACTCACATGCATGGAAAACAAGGCAATTATGAACCATATAGTACACTGATATATTGCAGTACAATGTGTTTATGTTGTACAAAACTGTCCAGACGTAATGAATATGACTTCCTATTGTTCCCCTGTACAAGTGTACACTCATCATATTATTTTGATACAATCCATGCAATGGTAAATCTATGGGTGAAAGAATAGTTCACTCTTATTTTGGGGGTGCAGATTCAAAGCTAACAATCAAAAAGCTGTTACCACCAATGAATAAGACAAATACATTTCACAAATTCAGGAGAAAACACGCTACATCTGACCACCCCTATTTTTGTTTTGGTACGACCAAAATTCACTCCCACTCTCTTACAAATGCATGTAGTCCATTGTCAATGTAGGGAGATACATACCCACAAGTTTGGAAAAATCTGATTACTTGTGAACCATTCACTGTCAATAGACTGACCTCTAGTAGAAAAATACAATATACATTCTCTATAATCAGAAGCAATATTACAAAAGACAGCTGTTCTATATTTTATTTCATCAATACAGTCACTAATTTATTTCAATAACACTCTAATATATCTACAAATTCATTCAGTTTCGAATACCATCCATCCACAATCATAGTAGCTACTAGTAAGTACTTCATTCTATACCAATACAAATAAAATTTCATCTCTCCAGAAAGAAAACTCCATGGGGAAAAATATTGATAGAAGACATATTTTTAAAAAAAAATGAAAAACTAATTGACTAGAGTGTTTTGAACTATTTGTAGTTTTCAAGAGTATTTCAAGTACTTATCAATGTCTTTTTCAGGAAAATATCAAGTTTGAACCAAGGTAAGATCATTGATTCACATTTAAAAGATATAAAAGTATAAAGAAATAAAATTAAAATATTCAAAACAATTTTACAAAGACAGGCAAATGATTTCATCATAGGAAGTATTTTAAGACACATGATTTGGGTAAAAATAAAAATCAACAAATTGTCATTTGCTGCAGTGATCACATCTCTATAATGCTAGTCACTATTGTTATCATTATAAAACTATAGTTTTGATAGTTCAGGAAATAAAGTAATAACAAATAATTTCAAAATGGCAATCTGAAAATATGATAATAATTTTTTTTTTCAAATCACAACTTTGCTCCAAGACAAACTGGGCTAAAACACAAAATTACATAAAATAATCTCATTTTTTGTAAAACTAATTTCTCTTTACAACTGAACTGCAAATTACTGTATACGCCATATATTTCGCGTCCATATATTTTCGCGATTTTGCTTGAAGACGGGGAATTCGCGAGTGTATATTTTCGCGATTTTATTGTGTTTACATTCACTTTGTACAGAAATATCAGGAAGTGAAAATTTTCACGTTCAGTAAGTCGCTAAATTCGCGAAAATAAAACCACCCCGAAATATTCAGCGTATACAGTAACAATCAGTTTTTGATGCTTTAAAGTGATATTGTGCAATGAAGAAAATTCTGCTTAACTTTAAATTCATCAAACCTGACTATGGTAAAAAAAAAATATGAAATAAAGGCACAAGTGTTTTCTGGTAAAGAGGGTAAGATAATAATAGCTTTGATGAATAAAAAAAATTCTAGAGTACTTCATATTGAAAGCTGCTATTGAAACAAAAACCTTTTCGGGAGTACTATTTTTGGAAAAATCTTTGGTGCGTAAATTGCAGAATTTGGTGCTGGTATGTATTAATACACTCTTCCTACTTTTTAGAACAATTTTGAAATATTGTTTCTTTTGTGTCTCTTTCCCGTTTCCTCTTCCATGTATTTCATTTATATATTAATTCACTTATTTGTTTATGTATCTGTTAATTCATTTATTAGTTTCATCAGTTATTCATTTATTCAAGTATTTTACTGGATTTTAGCTTAATTTTTTTCATATTCATAATTTTTCTTTCCTTTCTTTCTCTTGTTCTCTCTTTCTGGCTTTCCTCATCCATTTATTTATGAATTCATTAAATGTTTTTCTTTCCTTTTCTTTCCTTCCCTATTTTAAGAGCAGCATTCACAGTTCTATCTTTCTGGCCTTTACACACAGAAAGTCTACCCAAACTCTGAAGTAGACATAGAAATTACACAAACCACAATATAACCACAGTACTCAATTCAAATGTCATATGAATCAACTTAAGAACAACATGCTTTGAGTTACAAGTATCAAATACAACACAATTTATGACCAAGGCATTTCCTTTCACCCCTGTGTGCACAGTACTTCTGATTAATCAACTACAGTAGAATAGCGCCCTCTGTGTTCAAACATTGTACATGCTCTTCCTTCATCGGTTGTCCAGCAGAAGGGCCCTAGAAAATGTTCCAGGCAGAAGGGCCTTAACCCTTGATTGCCTTTAAGGTTGTTTGGGAACAAATGTTATTTACAGCCCTTCTGCCGGACAACCAAGGATATATTTCATGCTACAATAAGTGACCAGACTTGGCTTGGTTGGGATCTTTTTAACAATCCAATCTCATTTTCTGTTACTATCAATTCAAGATGATGAATTATTGTTCAAAGATGCAGCATGGGGAAGGTAAAAAAGAAATATCAAAGGTTAAGGATCAGAAATTGCTTTTGTAGTTCTTGCCTCCTATTGAGTATATTCATTCATTTCCTTTCGTTTTGATACGCTTCTTTCCCATTGTTTTTATTTTATTTCAGAACTACATTATTTGCATTAACCGCATCACAAATGCACACCAAGCTATGCACACTAGGTGGTAAACTGAACAAAATAACAATGAAGAAAAATGAAACACATTCAAAATGTCCTACACATCTGCCATTTTCACAAATTGCTGAATATTTAAACAGTACTATAATAATATTACGTGATTCTATGTCAAATTGAATCATTTTTTTTTTTGCACACTCGCAAAACTTACATGACAAAAATAGCACTCCTATATAAAGAGAGTAAAATGTATGACACAACTGCCAGGAGTGCATGATAACTTTCAATTTAGTAGATATATATACCTTTACATAAAAAATAAACACAAACTTTCAATTATAATCGGAATGATGCATATAATACAAGTTGAATATAATCTCTTCTAAGATTTGATACTAAAATTCTATGCAAGTACCAGTATATCTCCTCTTCGAATCTGTTATTGAACATCACATAACTTCAATTTAATGTTCCGATTCAAATTTAATATTTACTATGAAGATGTAATTTTTTCAGATGAATACAAAACTAAGGAGGTTTCAGAGCTGGAGTGCAAGCTATCAAATATGAATTCAAACACCTATTAAAATTTTATATCATGCTGTGTCAGCATCACGATTAGAATATCACAAGCACATGCACGTGGCATTTTTTATGCAGTGCTCCTAACAGGGCTAAACGCTGTAACACAAATGTTTGAGAAATCTGGATCTTCTTCACAGAGTTCCATTTTGTTCAATTTAGAACATATTCCTCTGTGAAACCAGGTTTACATATTTTTCTGCTTACTTTCAACTGATAAATTGAATACAAACTGAACTCCTAGTGTGAAGCTTTCTTAGAACAGCTTTCTTGGAACAGCTTTCTTATAACACATGTCAGATTAAGTATCTGGGCATGCTCTATTTGGTAATATTATTGATAATTTTATCATTTTACCACTTTCTTCCTTATTTTCATTTGTTGCCCATACCTGGCATCTAACATTATGTTTATTATTCTTACGAAAACTGTTTGCAAAAAGTCATCATAACTCTCAAATCAAGTTTGCATTCAAAAACACTCAAGTATTGTCCTACTGTATGCAATCAAGAATTATGATCTGCAAATACAGCTACACAGATGTCACATATTTGACATATTTTTTTTTTAGTTCCAGCTTCGAGCATAATATAGAGGCAAGTGGATTGCAATCTGTTGTAACTCCAGCTCTGAACCTCTTTTTACAAATCATGCATTTATCCCATTTTTTACATATCCCGAGACTACGTAGCATTCAAATCCAATAGAAGATTATCTCCGTCGCCAAAGGTACAAGACGCTTGGATGGCCGTCCTACAATTATCAGTGAGGTATGTAAGATGTGATCTGATATAACCGGAAGATTCTCTTGCATATGTTGTCGTTGTCTCTCAATTCTTTAAAGGCAAGGTTCACCCTGACATTAAGTTGGTTTTAATAAAAGCAGAACAATGAGAGAAACATATTAATGAAAAGTTTGGCGAAAATCCACCAAGGAATAACAGAGTTATGAAGTTTTAAAGTTTTTAATTTGTGACGTCACATGCGAGCAGCTCCCCATATATCATATGATATAAATTCCATAAAAGTGCCGTTTTCTCAGAAATTTGAAAATGATTTTACTTGTGCATTCAATATATTATCAGAAACATTATTTTATACATGCAACTATGAAAAAACCGCATTCAATTATCATGAACTATTAAAAATTTAAATTTATGGAATTTATATTATGTGACATATGGGGAGCTGCTCGCATGTGACGTCACAAATTTAAAACTTTGAAACTTCATAACTCTGTTATTCTTTGGTGGGTTTTCGCCAAACTTTCATTAATATGTTTCTCTCATTGTTCTGCTTTCATTAAAACCAACTTAATGTCAGGGTGAACCTTGCCTTTAATTCTATTTTCATTTTACGCATGATACTGTTTTTCTTCATACATTGCACTTGTCATTTTTGCACATTTCTAAAAGGAAACAATAACAACTTTTGGTTATCAACTAACTGATGAGTGCATTATTTTAACTTTCATATCATCTTATTGATTTGTATTTATTTTCCTGGTATTCTTTAATATACACAGAGCTATCCTGAATGTTTGTTTTGCCTATACTTCAAGAGAAGAAATGACCCATGCGGTCAGGGAAATGGCTGTCGGTGTAGAAGAAGGCTTGCTCTTACCAAGGTATTCCAAATATCAACAATAAACACAACTTTT
>JZLH01S0616046.1:58691-72330 GCA_001188425.1 Eucidaris tribuloides
GATGTATGGATCTCAGATTTTCAACACAACATTTGTAAGTACTAAACTACCGTTTGGTATTGATAATGAAGGGAAATAATGGACTTGCAAATCCCTAACCCAATCTTTAACACTGGTTTGCTGGGCTAAAATCCAGTCAGTTAACCTGTTAAGTTGGAGACAGTATGATTTCACTGTAACTTAAAAACATATTTTTGTACAGAAATGGGTAAATTACACATATCAAGCTTGCCTATCAAATTCAAGAGAGAACATGTTTTGCATTGATAAATCATATTTTTTTTTACTTTGGATGATGAAACAACATATAAAAACATACTAGTTGGCAGCTCTGTTTTGTGTGTCTCCATTTTATGTAAAATAATATGTATAGTTATTTTAGTGACTTTTATCTTTGGAATTAAGAGGTATGAAACTGATTGTCTTCTCAGCAAACTGGTGTGCCCTCAGTATTCCATTGAGGTTACACATGAGTGAACCAGTGTACTGTCGAATGTCCAACATTTGCCCCGACGATATTTCATGCACTAACCCCGACCCCAACCCTAACCCTAAGTTAAGCCAAACACTAACTCTAACCCTATTCTGAACTGGAAACCCAATGTCAACCCTAACCCTAACTCTTTGTCTTTTGAGATAGTGTCACCGGAGCAACTGTCACCGGAGCAAATGTTGGATCAACAAACAAAGTACTTCAACTGCTTTTGCTCAGATTTGATCCAGATCAATAAAGATACTTGAAAGTAAAATAACAGTGTTAAAAAATGTGTTTATTGTTTCCTATTACTCTTGATTTCCAACTAAACTAGATTTTCTGAAGAGAAAAAAACTTTGCCAAAATATGATAGCTGACATAATTAGACACAATTTAAAGCCCAAGTATAATTTTGGTAAATAGTAAAAAAAAATAAAAAATGCTTTGCTATTAATTTTTGTAGACAGATGTATATGATCTATCAATGCCCTGAAAATTGCTTGCTTTGAAACTCTTTCATTTTTTAGAAACTTCTCCAAATGTAGAATGTTGGTTGGGAGAGGGGGACCCCTGAAATCTCCCATGGGTAATATACATATGGCTACATACTCTCCAAAAATTTAAACATCACAGTTTGGTATTCATCACTATAAAAAAGTTTTCAGCAAGTTTGATGTTGTTATCTGATGTCTGGGGTGACAATGAAATACTTTGTGAAAGATTGATGGAAAAGTTGTCTGATCGACCAAAACTGTATAAGATAACTGAACCTTTTTTTTTTTTGGCCGTCATTTTTCTTTTACTATCACAATCTTCCTTTCTGTCTTCCAGTGATTTGTCCGAGGAGCTGCTAGAACAATGTTTGTACACACATAAATCCAAAGATCCTGATCTTCTGGTCCGAACTTCTGGTGAAGTTAGACTAAGTGACTTCCTACTATGGCAGGTAATGTTTTGCTGAAAAGATTTTATTTACTGCAATTCAATCAATTTTCATGTGACAATAATATAAATAACAAAATACAATTCTGACATCATATAAACAAAATTCACTTTACACATTCAGATGATGATTGAGATGATACAAAGTGAATTAAAGGCATATAATATACATAATATTTGTAGGTGCAAATTAAATGATGTGATTTACAATTGAGATGATACAATTCAAAATTGCATAAAGAATCATACAAAATAATTGTATGATGAAGTTTATGACCTGAAAAAGACATATACTTGATGAACATAATGGAGGATATTTTGAGTGCAGATTCTGCAGAAGGTCGCCACCATAAGTGAAGCTTGAAGAGGACAGATGACCAAAGTAAAATTGTGTACTTGTCATGTATGGTAAATTATACGAGCATGGATTTGCCATATGGAGATAAATCTGACAGTAGATGATCGATTTTGACAGTGTTTGAGAAAAAGAGTGAACGTGGGAGGGGAGGGGTCATGGTGCCAGTGTGTGCTACTGCAGGTAATGGCGCGCGAAGGTGTTGATGACCAAGATACTGAACAAGGAATATTCCAGCAAATTAGACAATAAATGCTTTCAAACATGTCGTTCATGTTTTCCCATTCATTTTCACACATTTTTTCATTCAAATTTGTCATTGCAAATTTTACTTACATCCCAAGACAATTGGAATGCAACAATATTCAAGTCAATTTATTCATGAACAATGCAAATGAATAACTTCAATTTCATCCCAAGAAGACGGATTGTACAAATTGGTTGATCATAAATCAGTTTCCACGTGATATATACAATTTTATCAAATTTTAAATGTTGTCACTTTTAATTCCGTACTGAAGGTGATGAACAGGTTTGTCTTTGTTTGGAACGAAATTGATATTAACATTGGCAAAGTTTAAAGACACATGTTAGTAGTGACCACAGTTTAGAAAATGTGAGCTACATAATCCTCCATGCTCCAAGTATCTTTGATAAGGTCTAAAAATGAAGCCCTGAAAAATTTGTATTTCCAAATGATTATTTAGTGCTTTAAAAGAGTGAAAATCTATGAGTACTCAGGTTGACTGGATTCACCTGGCTCATTTCCTCCCGTAGAATACTGTGTGCTGATCTAGGCTAGTTTGTACTCCACTGCAGTGGTAATTGTTCATTCATGTATATCTTGCCAGTGGCAGCATAACATTCAAAACTTTTGTATGCTAGGATGTTTATTTATCCATTTCAGCACTACTTTGTAGCTCAGACATCAAATTTTGACAATTTTCAAATTGAAGCTCCACAATGCTAGCTTGTGTCTTTATTGTAAAAGTGTGAAAATAAATAGGAAAACCTATGTAATATGTTTACACATCCTTGAGCTGTGCATCTGTTGTTTTGAAGGACATAGAAGCAAGTTTGGAAGCAGTCCTCGATATGTGTTAAAATATGAGAAATAATTTGCTGATTGTCAATTTCATTTACTCACAGTCTACATTCTGTGGTATTTTTCTGTTTCATTGCTGACAGAGTGGTTACTCAGTACTCTCCTTTGTTGAAGTCCTGTGGCCAGAGTTCTCCATTTGGCATCTCTTCGCAGCTGTCCTCCACTACCAGACCAAGTATCCAACAGTACAGGTGAGCCACTCCCCCCCCCCAAAAAAAAACACACAAAACAAAATACACTAGCTGAGGGTGGGGTGTAATTATGTGAGGGTGGGGGTAGGAAACTATTCTCATACATTTCCTGTTGGTGTCTCTTTGCAGCTGTCCTCCACTACCAGACCAAATACCAAACAGTACAGGTGAAGGCCACCCCCCCCCCACCCTAGCAGGGGGTAGGGAATGTGAGGTTGGGATGGGATTATGTGAGGGTGGGGTAGGGAACTATGGTCATTTCTTTCCATTTGGCATTGCTAAGTTGCAGCTGTTCTCCACTACCTGACAACATATCCAATAGTACAGGTGAGCCCCCCCCCCCCAAAAAAACTAAAATAAATAAAATAAAAAAATAAAATTAAAAAAAAATCCTAGCTGATGGTGGGGAGTATGATGGTGGGTGTAGGGAACTAGAGTATGGGCATACCTTTCCAGTTGGTTTCTCTGCAGCTGTCCTCCACTACCAGACTAAGTATCCAACGGTACAGGTTAGGCCCCTCCCCCTCCCCCAACTGGGGTGAGGAACTATGTTCAGACCCAAATAAATAGGAAATTCCACTCTGAGAATGTATTTTACCTCTTAAGTATTTTTTTTTCGCTGATAGAGAATTTGGGGACTGTCTTTCTAGATCAGTCGTGGGTTACAACGAAATGAATGCTAAGAATCAAGTTAAATAACCAACAAAGTCTGCACAGGCGTGGAAAAATAAAAATTTCACATAATCTTCGTAAAACTGCAGTATAATTCAACATTTTGTAAAAAAATAATGAGTAGGCCTATATTCTGCTTGAATGGTTTAAAAATGTGAGCTGCGTAGTCTTCCATGCTCTAAGTGTCTTTGATAAAGTCTAAAAATGAAGCCCTGAAAATTTGTCCTTCAAAATGATTATTTAGTGCTCTAAAAAGCGAGAATCTATGAGTATTCAGGTTGACTGGATACCCCTGTCCATTTTCTCCCATATACTACAGACTGTGTAATAAATCTATACTACTTTGTACTCCACCTGAATAATAAATTAGTACCATGTGCAGTTTAATTTGTTCTATTTCATTCTCTTTTTGGTCTCCAGAGAGCAAAAGAAAGAATGCTTCAGAACAGACGATTAGAAGTACGGGAATCTGATTACAGATGCGTGGTGTCACAGTTAGAGGGTGAGGAGGAGGAGAGTTTGTGCAACTCGAACTCACCAACGAGGGAGGCCCATATACGAGAGAGACTGTCGCAGTACTCCAGCGAACGCGAAGCGAGGATAACCAAATTTCTAGCGAAACTCGATGCGAGGCGAGAGAAATATATAGCCAGTCTTCTACCCCCGAGGAACTGATATATTATTACAAATATTTTAACATTTCCATCGAAGAGCAATTTAATGAGAATTAATTTGAAATATGCCAAGGATAATTGTTGATGAGGAGATATATATTTCACTGCTGTATTATTATTCACCACGTGATGTTCACCGGATGATGAAATCAACATGAGAACAGATTTTTCAATGATAATTTTGAAAGATACAGAGGGGCGTGGCATTCTGTGGAATTCCAACAAGTATGTCCTGATTAATGAGAGAAGTGTTCAGTATGCAATGCATTCATATTTTTATTGTAAAAGATAAAAGCATGTGGATTGTTTTATTGAATTGTATATTTTTTGGGGGGGGGAAGGGAGGGGAGATTTTATATCACAGCTTGGTGGACTCACAATTCAAAATGTCGTCTCGGAATCTCGGAAGTTCAATTGATATGTCCCTCCACTTCCCCCCCCCCCCCATCCCCTTCCTGTTGACATTCACGTTTCTATACACACATGTATGTAACACAAGTCTATATCTTTGATAAATATGTCCTACAGGGGAACCTCCTTATAACGAGGACCTAAAAACCATGACAATTACCTTGTTATATCAGGTTTTTCACTATATCAGGGTACAAAAACAAAGAAATATAAAGAGTTTGGGACCTCAAAAATTACCGTTGTATGAAGAGGGTTTTGTTATATCCAACCTCTTTATAACGGGATTCCACTGTACTGGGATATATCTTACTGTGTATTACAAGAGAATGTCTTATTGTGTATCCGTTACATTTCACTCCTGAATGTGAAAATTCTTGGTTAGTACTTTTACAATGGAGCAACGGAGAGACATTTTTGTCATCTCAAAAGATAAGTGAGATGTGGAAAAAATGTGTACGAGCCAACACTGTCAGCATATTTATATAATTTTTTTACTTGCGTAAAATATGTGTATTACTTTTCAGGGGGACCTGAAAGATAAAACACAGGAGTTTTGAATTAGCCTACAAAACTAATTGCTTGCTTGTTAGTCATTCCTGTTGGTGCTATGCAATACCAGTGCTTCTCAACTTGTTTTAAAGGTGAAAACCCACTTAAAGATTGGGTTCAGGATTTGCATGCCAAAAAACGCAAAATGAATGAGATCGGCTAAAATCATTCACAATGTGGAGATTAGTATGAATAAATACCTCCCATAGAATCTTTCGGTAGAATACGTTGTTTGGGTGAAAATCTTGAAGGTTAAACTTCAAAATTTGCAAAGTGACGAGCATGTTCCGTTAGTTCCAAAATTGTCAAACGGCCGCTAGATGAAGGTCACAGAGAGTTCACTGCATAACCACTGCGCTATGTGAACTTACATACATAACCGTGTTCTGCAATTTGAGCAAAATGTGAAGTCACGGAAAGAACAATATTCTGGTAGCATATCATTAGTTTTTCTCATAAAACAATAAGTTCCTGACGTAAGGATCTCAAACTTTTAACACATCATTTGTGAGTACTCTACCGTCTAGTAGTGATAATAAAGGGAAGTGATGGACTTGCAAATCCTGAAACCTATCTTTAAGCTGAATTCAGGCTGTGTCATGTAATATTAGACACAGTTTTTATTTCATTTCATTTCAAAAATATTTTTAGCCCACCATTGGGCCACGGACCACCAGTTGTGAAGCGCTGCAGTAGATGATTTTGGTTCAGTTATAAATGGTATTCTCAATGACTTTCATGCAAACTCTAAAATTCGCCCAGTTCCCAGATCTCGTATTAAGTTAAAATTAAAGCATGCATGTATAGCTTGGAATTTAAGCAAATACACCAAGTTCCTAATACTTAATATTCAATATTTTTTTTACTTGTATAAAGTTATGAAAAGACAAACTTATGTAAACATTTTTACATGGAACTCTGCATTTTTCAGCAGAAATTTATGTTTTGCCAATTTTTGCCAAATTTGCAGACTAATGATCTCCAAAATTTTATCAGTAACGGCTAATGTTTTTTTTTTGCACTTTGAGGGTATCCTATTCGTTATATTTCATCAACTCACAGGACATATCATACTAGTTATACTAGAATGGATGACCCAATGTTTGCCCCTGGTACCATTGTTGCATCAGGCACATATCCATTTTCGGATTGGAGGCAACAAGAAGATACTGTCAATGTTTGGCATGCTCTTTGCACCAAACTGCTATATAGAAATTTTGTGTTGTTAAGAAATATTTTATGTTAAGTTTAATGGTTTTCATATTGTCTTGCTCTGCTTATATAAACCTATCCCTGCATTTACGTTTTTATTAATTTTCAAGTCGTCCAAATTATTGGGGGGGGGGAAATTGACCCGACCCGCCCCCCCCCCCCCCTCCCGGCCTCAATCGAGAGCCCCTGGCTGCAAGTACTACTCACTCACTCCACATCATAATAATAAATATAACTACTGAAAGATATGTACCACCATAAGATAAAAAATGGGTGGTGGGGGTGGGTTCCAGAACAAGCGGGACCCTGACGATTCTCGCTATCGACAATTCGTCAGTCACCAGCATTCATCAGTAGAGGGCATGCTGTCCAAGAGAATTTGGGCCCCTGCAGACTTCCGGTTTTATATACATTAACACGGGTTGAGAATTGAAAAGTCCCGTATAAATGACTGGTTTCAAAATTTGTGGCGTATAACCTACAAATTTTGATGCTACCTGTAAAGGTCACATGATATCATAACAAATTTGTGACACTCTGACCTTATTTAGTAAAATCGTGAATTTGGCAGACGTCCCTGTGCATTATATATGGAAGCTGGAAATAAGTTGGTCACAATAAGTCGAACCACAGTGAAAACTACGCATGCGCACACTGACGATAGCGCCCCCTATTGCCGAATGCCATTTATTGTCGATAGCGAGAATTACATCTTTCGAACGGTCGACAAACAAGGGCGCGTCCAGAATGAGGGGTTTTTGCAAATAACAAAACCAACCAAAAGAAAAGGCCTTCAAAAAGATGAGGTGGTTATCAGACCTGTCAAAAATGTATTCATCAGAAGCGTTTTTTATGGGTCAAAATATAGAGTGTTTCCTTCCCCCTCCCCTCCCCTCCCCAGTGCACTCTCGTTATAAAGAAGTCCCTGGGACCCATGAAATTGTTTCTTTATAATGAAATTTCTTTATATCAGGGTTGTAAACACAATATAATATATAGGAAATCCAAGATATTGGACCAGAGATTTTACTTCTTTGTAATGAAATTTTGTCATATCAGTGTTCTCGAGAGTGCACTCTACCAGAAGACATTGCTTCCAGAAAGGTAACTTTCTAGATTATAAATCCCGAGTAACAATTCTAGTCTTTTGTAAGTAAGCAAGAACACAGAGTCTATATCTGCAAACTTGTTATGCATTGCTGTAATCTCTCCATTCCTTGCAGTGTTGGAAAACTGAACTCTTGACTTCAAAGTAAAATAAGTATTATGTCTTTCAATGAATCCTCCCATTTCATGTAAGCCTTTTTGTGATATGGATAAATTGTCAGACGAATGGATATAGGAATATGATTTCACACAAGTCAATAAATCTACAAGTGGAATACAAATATTTCAAATTTGTCTCATTTTTATTGCATATCTTGTGTGTGCAACACACATAGCTTTACACTTGATAAGATAAACGATTCAACAATATCAACTAAAATGTAAGGTCAAAAAATATACACACATATATTATATACCGGTGGCCCAGAAAGAATGCTACTCATGCGATCGTTAATTTCTTCAAAATCATCCACAGAATGTCATTGGTGATTATTCCAAGGGTTAGAGCATTCTTTTTCCAACAAAATGATACCATGATCATTAATTTTGATCGAGGTGTTTGGATCTTAGGGCTATTTTTCTGAAGCATTGTAATTTCCATAATTTGCTATTTTTTTTTACTCCAGTGATCATCATCAACACCGAAATATTCTTGCGTAACGGCGTGCTATAGAATAAGCTCCATCGAGACAAAGGGCAGGAATGCCCTCGCTTTCATAAAGAAGACGGTGTGAGCTACATCTCTATTGTCATTGCGATTTGTCTGGTATGGCACGCTGAGACGCGAGAATATCTCGGTGTTCGGATGACCGCCGCTGATGAAAAATTGGCAAATTTGGGAAATGACATTGCCTCGGGAAAATGGCCGCAAGACCAAAACGAATTACTCAAAATCAATGATCACGGTATCATATTGTTGGAAAAAGAATGTTCTAACCGCTGAAACAAAAACCAGTGACATATTGCAAATGATGTTGAAGAAATTAGTGATCGCAGAAGTAGCATTCTTTCTGGGCCACCCTTATATATACCACTAACTACAGAAATATTACACATCTAGCTAACTGATAGTATTAACCACTTTTAAAGGGTATGTTTCACTGTGAAACTTGGCCAGTTTTACAATAACAGATATACACTTAACACAACTCGCAAAAAACAAATTGTGATATATAACCTCTGGTTAGTTGCTTTTGTGAAATCTGCTATTACGCACACACCATGTGAACACTCAATACAATAAAAATACATTAAAAACACATTAAAAATACACTACACTGCACACATCAGTTCAAATGTAGCATTTTTTTTTCCTACACACCACCCAAGTCAATTTTAATATATATATATATATTAATATAATTTAAATATATTTCTTCTAAATTTATAGATAAAACAAATGTCAAGCAAATGGAAGACCTACGCATCACATCTACTATATTATTTGCAACTTCCCCATATATTTTTGGGTTTCATTCCCTCTGACTGTATTCTTGACTTTGCATAGGCACGTGGAATAGTATCTTCAATTTGTGTACAGCACATGTATTAGCACGTAGCGAGGTAGTCACAATCTATCATTTGCCCATTGGATGGGAGTAATAACTTCCATATAATTCACATTACAACTGATTTTAGTACATCACTAAGATGAACCTGTTGAAAATGCAAATCAAGAATACCTTTCTTTTAAAAACTGGCAAGAACATCAAAAGATGTACATACTACATGTACTTCTCTGCTCTAAAAATGCATAAATACAATTGGTGGGAAGTATCAATACTGTGCATTTTTCACAAAACTTAGCAACAACATTTGAATTCATTTAATCTATTTATAATATTCATTACTGGCTACTATCTAAAATACTATTTCCTCATTTTTATTAAATTACTGATTCAAAACATCAATTGTTCATGAAAGCCTAAATATTTGACATGAATATGCTTAAAGCATCATGTAGTTCTTCCATTAATGGCAAGGCAGTGGATTTAAAAATGCTTATCATTTTATCAAGCAGCAAATTTTGAGGCATATTGCTTTGATTTGATATACTACAGAAAACAAGAACACACGGTCCTGCTGTTTGTATTAGTATGATTCAGCTCAGCTGTAAATCAGCAATTTTGGACATCAATCCAAGTTCACTCCATTCTATTTCTTCCTTGAAGTAAATTTCATGTAAAAACTTATCTAGAATTACTATTATTCATCCTTCTGAGAATACAATGTATTTAAATATTTCTTTAAAAAGAATCTACATGTAAAAATGTGCATGAATTCATGCCGGAGCCACATCACTGTTTTGTCTTCCTCATCAAAATTCCTGTGGCAGATTGAAAAATGTCACAAAAATTCCAAAATTTTGAATATAACATCTAGTACAGAATAGCCCCATGAATACTATTCTTTTCGTCCCTGGAACATGCCTTAAACTGAAAGACTTGCACTGTGTAACAAGGCTTTGTATGAAGGGACAGACATGCTTCAGCACAAATGGCAAACTTGCATACTTACAGCTGCATAGTCTAAAGTACCTGTATTCATAATATTGGAAGCGAGTTATAAACTTAGGTTTACATACAATCAATAGTACCATGCATTAAAAAGCTGCATATTGAATTTGTGCGGGTGTTTTAACCCTATTTAACTGGGCTATTTCAGACCAGGTTTTTACTGGGGGGGGGGGGGTCAATTTGACCCCCCCGTCAGATCTCGGCCGCCGATCGCACGATCGCCGCGAAAATTTGCGTGCGCATAGAGCCGGATGTAAATCACACGACTGCGTAGTAAAATTTTCAAAAAAAATATTTTTTCTATTTTTTAAGTAATTAATTATGCAAATAAGTGTATGGAATTTTGTTTTCGGCTATAACTCACTAAAAGCAGCTAGTAGAATGCTAATTTTTGGTGAAAATATTCATTTTGACATTTCTAACAATTATCTACAAAAACATGCCGAATCGGAATTAATTTCTTATGTATTTTATTGTTTTGTGAATTTCTTATGTATTTCTTTGTTTTTTCGACCTTTTGTTTTCTATTGTTTTCTCGATGAAATTTGTTGGGGACACTTATAAAATTAATTCATTTCTAAACCAGTAAAAGCAAAATAAATCATACATATTATGATTTATGGCTGAAAACACAAATTTCCAAATTCATTTTTGTACACGAATCGACGTTTTTGAGGCAATTTTGGGTTGAGATGCATGATAAAAATCGCGCAGCGTCTGAACGGTATGTCCGATTTTCGCTGGTCTACAAAGATGCGCAAGACTTGAAAAGTAAAAGTCAGTGAGCGACGCGGAGTAAAAATTTGCGCAGCGGCAGTGGTCGACGTAAAGTTCGTACGGGACGGGGGGGTACTAAATTCGACCCCCCCCCCCAGTTAATATAGGGTTAAAGATTGAAATGTATTTTGACATAAATATCATCAGAGAAAGCATGCAGCCATATAATTATTTGTACATTACTTATCAACTTCTAATGGTTCCCTGTTCTTCTGTTCTTCTCAATACATATTGATTACAACAACTGATATCAACATTTTCAAATGAATAGATATTTATGTTGTAATATACTTGTGGTCTCAAACGGCAAGATTTTGTCGGATACAATGTCTGATATACAATCATTACTGCAAACTTAAAGCCCCAGTATAGTTTCGGTGAATGGTTAAAAATACAATTCTTTGCAATTATGTTTTTAGATACACCTATATGATCTATCAATGGCCTAAACATTGCACGATCTGAAACTTTCACATTTTTAAGAAATTACGGAAGGGGGGGGGGGGACCCCGAGATTTCCCATAGGTAATGTACATACCGCTAGATGCTCTCCTTTAATTTAATCATAATAATTTGTCACTTACAGCAATTTTAAGTACGCTTGATGTTGTTTTTTGATGTCTGTAACAACAATAGAATACTTTGTGAAAGATTGACAAAAAGAAAATCTGTCTGATTGACCAAAACTATACTTGGGCTTTAAACCCAATATCTACATTTCACTTTGATAAAATTTTATACAAAAATATTCTTGAAATGTTATTTTGTTTCAACACACTGTTTAGTTGCCCTCTCACATTTGGAAAAAGCATTGCATGTAAGATGTACACTACCTACTGCATAGTCAAATTGCTATCCTTTCCCAAACACTTCCAAATGAATAAAATCAAACACAGCATCCATATGCACAGACATTACAACTGCAGGAAACTCTACATAGTATATTGTTCTGTGTCAAGTGCAAGTCATACATCACTGTACTTGTAAGTATATGTCCAATACTGGCAAAGAAAATTAGGTAATGCCCAACCATGTGTGGCATTTAAGCTGCAACATTTATCTTTCGTTTGGTGACTCTAATCAGACCAACTTTTTTCAACATTTTCCTCCAGATCCAATCGAGATCCACCCCAATACCCCAGTATCATAAAAAATGAGTACTGCAAAATAACATACTCTGTGAGACAGCAATATCTACATTTTGTTGTTGTGGTTGTTGTTACGGGGATCATTTTACCAGTTTCCACATACAAGTGCAAAGTCACGACGCAGAATTAGCACAGTGGTAAAAGTGATACCTCAACATAAAGATAAAATACTAAGAAACAACAAATAAAAAACAAAATGAAATGATTGTCCTATTAAATAGCAGGATGCCTTACACACTAAACACTTTAAAGAAAGAAGGAGCCAGCAACTAACAGGCATCATTTAAGAAAAAAATGACATTGTGAGTATTGTGAGAATTATGGTACATGGTGATAAAGACAGGCTAAATAAGGGGTATTGTGTGATACTCACCCTCAGCAAGGTCCTATAGATTAGTTAATTTGTGTTTATTTTACGTCTTTGCAAGTTTCATCATGGGATACAACTTGCAGAAACAGCTATAGGGGGAGGAGCTTATCAATTCAAACAGTGCATATATATTACCACGGCGCGACTAACGCATGTCGGGTGGCATGCATCGGTCACGCATGGTCAGATCCAGACCAGTGCACATGTGATCTGATTGGTTGGCAAGAACTCAATTTTTTTTCTTAACTTATGCCTGTTAGTTGCTGATTCCTTGATTCCTTGGTAAAATCTTAAACCATTCCTGTCACTTAGCTTAGCCTGGTGGATGTCTCACTGGTCAGAAAGCGGTAGATTACAGGTTTGATTCCAGTCTTTTTTCTGAGTCATTGAAATAAACAGATCAAGGATTTGATCTTATTACATTCTGGAGGTAACTACCTCCATGATCATAAGAGAACAACAAAAATTATGCAAATAACATCATTCTCTCTCCAAATTATTCATTAAATAAAATAACACTGAGGTGAACCCTTTTCATATATATGAAAGGCCCTAACAAGTTTGACTATCAAATACCGCAATACTGAATGCACTATAAGGTTCATTAAACAACCAAGAGGCCCCGGGTCTACGACGCTCACCTGAGGTCTCGCAAAACATCTCTGTGTACCTCATCGAACACATCAGTTATAGTATAGTTTTGGCCTTGAGCTGATACTAGCCCCAACGTAGCAAGGAACCACCCCCCTGCTTGTGGCATCCCCTGCATATAGTTTGCAGTTATTAAATTCTAACATCCCCCTGTTTTATAAAAACAAGGCACGACTCTATGTATCGTAACATTTGACCTTTGAGCTCTGCTTATGACTGCCACCAATATATACGTTGAAGTCCCTGTTAACGCATCTATCATCAAGTTTTGGATTACAATGGGCTTCTGGTTAGAAAGTTACCTACCAGCTTGGCATGGGCCTGCCCCTGGTCCCCGGGGGCGTGGGGGGCCGGGTGGGGGGGGGGGGCTTGGTTTACCATTCCCAGAACCTCTTCCCCCTCACTGAGGGATCATTCCAGCAATTTGGTTTAAACTCATTGATGTGAATGATGAGTTATCTATAGGCCACCTCTTCACTTTTGC
>JZLH01S0616077.1:0-11344 GCA_001188425.1 Eucidaris tribuloides
TGTACACACAGTAAGTCTATGGGAGGAAATGGGCAAGTGAATCTGGTCAACTTACGTTTTTCACTTTTTTAAAGCACTAAATAATCATTTTGAAATACAATTTTTCAGGGCTGCATTTTTAGACCTCATCAAAGACACTGGTAGCATGGGGAATCATGTGGCTCAGATTTTTTTAACTGTGGTAAATGTTAGCCAATACCTTTAAGTAACTCAGTTTGACATCTTTTAAGTGGGGCTTAAGGTAATATTGAAAGTTGAGCGCTATATCAAGTACTGGTATACGCTAGTGAGACAACACAATCCTTGTGCGAGGGGCGTCGATCCATGTTTCGGATGGGGGGGGGGGGGGGGGGTTAAAAGTGAAAAAATGTCCAAAAATTTTGGCGCGCTCTGCGCACCAAATTGTAATACAGAATTTTGTGATGCCATGTTTAATGGTTTTATAATGCTTTCCAATTTTTTTAACATATATTTGCATTGCATATTATGAATTTTCAAGTTGTCAAAATTATTGTGGGGGGGGGGGAGGGCAATTTCGTTAACCCAAGGTGTAAATTTGGCATTCCTTTTAAATAAACATAATATGCACTTTACAAACTGAGCTTAATATAATACGGGTAACGGCACTTCAATCTAACGCCATCGGAACAACGAAGGGCAGTGAGTTATGGACATGTAAATGTTATGTACATTGCTGCAACTGAAGGAAATGAATGCCCGCAAAGGGTAAATAACAGCTATACACACAATTGAAAAAGTCACGCCCAACAGGTGAATGATAATCGACTTTGTGTTGATTAGACGCGAGAAATAATCCGCAAGGAATATTGTAAATTGTGCCATAAATGGAACTAGATAATTACAAAGGAAGAGAAGGAGGAACTAGGGGCCTTAAACTGATCTCTAAATATGCAACAATTTAAACATAAAACGCTGGCTTTTTTAAGCCTAGGATTTTGATGGTTGTTACGGACCGTGAATAAGACTAATCATTATTTACATTATATATAATATATACATATTTATATATATATATAATATATATTATATATCTATATAAGCATGATTATTAATTTAGTACATGTATAATATATGCTATTATTAATACCATAAGAATCAATAATTATAGTATTTTTCCATACATTACAGAGGCCTATCCTAACTTCAACCCACAATGACCGGACCACCGAAGTTAACCCGTGAGTAAATAACACTACATGCTCTCATTAATTTCAGATATTGACCGAGTTATTATGATTGTCACTTTAATTTTTTTTTAACAATAATTATAAACTTAGTTATCATGGTTGTTATTTGCATATATTGTATTCGTTATATGGTTTGTGTACTTATGAATGTATGGCCTGATAGAAGGCCTATGAATTCGAGACCGCACAAAGCTTGCCTAATTGAAACTCAGGAAGCGAGAAAGCATACGATACTTGCTAGATCATTTGTCTCCTGATTTTCGCTGCTATATAATATATACACCAAAATAAATAAATATAATATAAATATATATATATAAATAATATAATATATATATAATATATATATATAATTATATATATAATATAATATATAATATATATAATGATATATATCGTAAATAATAGAATAGTAGATATAATAAATCACAGATATATAGAGTCATATATAAAAAATACAATGGTAACACATATACTAAACAATTCAATATAAAACAACTACACAAAAAGTAAGTTCCCCCTTATTCAAAGTACCATAACTTTCAACGAAGACAAATTATGAGAGCAAGAAAAAATTTAGGCAAGGGGTGTTTTACACTCATTGACTAAATTCGTGAGCGAAAATGCGACATGATCCGTCTAGGTCATAGCATGATTGAACATGCATTAAAGGCAAAAATAGTCACATTTTATCAAAGTCACAGGGTTCGTCTCTATCATCCCAAAAATAATAGTAAATATGGCGAGTATTTTTGGACTTTATTTATAAGTCTGATTCACTCAACCAATGACTGGTTACAACTCTTATGTTTGTACAGACATGTAAGATATATATGCTGAAAAATATCGGATTTCATTTTTTAACAAACTAAGAACTTTCAATATACAATTCAGGAAGGACGGACATTTTTTAATTGGAGCTCACCTTGAGCGTACAAATATCAAAAAGTGTCAGCGGAAGGTGTACAAAGAGTCACACAGATAGATGATTACATAAAAAAGCACTATATCAAATTGATCACGCAAGAAACAGAATTTGTCCAAATTCAGCAATCAGAAACCCCTCAAAAATGACCCTTGCTGACTTTATTGAAAAGTGACATTTTTGCCTTTAATCACATGCTCAACTACAAAGCATCAGACTTGACGATCACATCCACAATTTTTACAGAAAGTTAGGCAATGGGATTACCAGAATACTCCTTCAAAAAATTATTTTGGCTCAAAAAAACATTATCGTTAAAAGATACAGATTTTAATAAAGGGGGAAACTTACTATTTTGTAGTAGTGTTCTAATAATATACATACATAAATAGTATTTTCTTAATCTTATTTATTTTCTTATTTATCTATCTATTTATTTATTTATTTATTTATTTATTTATTTATTTATCTATTTCATTTGGGGGGGGGGGGTGGGGGCTTTTGGTCCCTGTTTGGCCATAAAATGATAAGATCTGGACGTAATTTGTTTTCTTTTTCCGGCGTACCTGAGCTTTGTTTTAGCTTGTCGCGTCGCTGTTACGGATAATATTTGGCCGTGAAGATTCCGTAGCCCCCAAAATTTTACTCTGATGCCGCCCTGGTCTTGCTTTGTGAGGAAAAAACGTGTTTGTGTTTTTGCGATATGTCAAAGAAGAATACTTGAATTCTTGATTAATAACTCACCTTAAAATTTAAAAAGATGAAGATAACGGCAAAGAGAAACAACAGTTACATTTACACCACGATTATTTTGTTCCTTACAATATTTTATTAATTTACACACAAAGAAGTACATATTAGACATCATGTACTCTGAAAATGTGGATATCACATTACATGCTGCTAAATATACGTCAAATTATTGTTACCATAACAAATAATTCTCTTTATCAATGCGCCATATACCTTGTCACACGTAGTGTCATCGTGTAAAGTATTTAAATGGATGTAAGACAGCTTTCTGGATATGTGTACTGTATAATATCAATTTATTTAATGGGTGTGTATTATTAAATATGTAAATAGCTTATTAAATATACATTAAGAAATGTCTGACAAACATGCTTATTTTGTATAAAGAGCTGATGAAAATATGTGCTCTCTTAATCAAAGCAAACTGAAAAAAGGTTAAATTGATCAGCTCATAACACCGTTTGATTTGATGTTCAATAACGTCCAATCACTGATCAAATATTATGCCAACGAAAATTGTTTGCATAACTTGTGTAAATAATTTTCAGCCACATTTGATTCTCGGATGATCCCTGTTATTAGTGGCAAATGTCCTTCGTCATGTTCGTGACAACATTGGAATATTATCAACATTAGATCATATCTTCTGCGATTTTGTTTCTTGATTGACGCCCTACGCAAACTAGAGGATGAACGACATTTATAACCACTGAGCACACAGAAAACTTGCTTCGAGACTCAGAATCTCGTATTGCAGTTTTATTTCTACTTGAATCCTGTAGATATAGTACATAGAACGCCATTAGCGTAATCAATGAAGAGCCAGACTGAAGTTATGGAGCAAATAATGTACAACTACATACATCTATACACATATGCACACACGCGCGTGCATGCGGGCAAAATCTATTTGATTTGATTTGATTTGATTGATTTGATTGATTTGATTTGATTTTCTATTTTATTTCCGTCGAAACAAATACAAATATAAGAACATCAGCATAAATATTAACATACTATAATCACATGCATGTACACCATTTAGATGTCATAATAATCAAAATCGCAGACATTATTCATGCACAATGTTTGCTAGAAATATGACAATTTAATATTGCTCCCTGTAAAAATCACACTGATAAACCTATAATTTCAGCTTCATTATCGATAACATTCAAAGTCTATCAGGAAGGAATCATGTTTGCTTCCAATCATGCACAATGAACTAAACAGACACTACTTTAAATAACAATAGACAAGAATGAGCTAAGATTATTTTGACACGGAAAGGGTACCGATTAAAGCTACAGTCCAGATTGATAAATCTTTACGGAAAAATTGGAAATATTTTACGACCCGGACAATTACCCCTTTAACAGATATTCCCCGGCCGATTAACACTCGTACAATTATTTCTACCCACTTGACAATTACCACCTATGACAGATGCCCAATGAGATAATTGCCACCCGCACAATTGCCCCTTGGATAGTTACCTCTAGGAACGGTTACCAAAAGGGACTATTTTACGGTGGGGGTATTCCTTGGGGCGGTTATCGGGGGGAGGGGGAGGGGGGTACTCCTTTAGCATAGCATAAATGTCCCGGGGTGAGTTTCCGGGGGTAGTTCAGAGGTGAATGTCCTAGAACCAGTTTTAGAGCTTGTAAAGACCGAGGTTTTCGCATTACAAACATCAAATTCGTTTTTTCTCTGTTTTGCAAATGTCAAATTCCGTTTTTCTCCGCGTTGTCATTTTGCAATTTTCCAACTTGAATTTTTGTTGGAAAAACTCACAAATAATGTTTAGCTTACTAGGCCCATGGGGGTTTTAATTCGGGTTTGCTGAAATATTTACAGGTAACGCCTGATTTCTTTGGCTTTACTAGGTATCTCTTTGGTAAATTAGTTTTATTCAGTAAGTATTAGTTTATTTTGTTGAAAATCCGCAACACGGCAAACTTCGATCTTTAGCCTAAATGCTACGACGACACGCCATTGCATGATAGACGCGTCACGTGTACACGGATGTTTATGTATTTGTTCATTTATAAATTGGGTTTCCCAATTGGGATACAAATTCTTGTATTCCTGAACCAATGCATACAGTGTAACCATATCTCTAAATGGTTTTGGGACACAGCACTGTGGACATCTACCCCAGAAACTTACCCAGGAAAATTACCCCAGGAAAATTACCCCTCAATTAGAATATGACCTCCGAACAATTACCACCCGGACAATTAACCCCTGGACAATCACGCCCAGGTCTATTACCTTCCCCGGATATTTACTCGGAGAATAACCACTCCCCAGGATAATTTATACTCCCTGAACAATTGCCCCATGAAAAAAAAATCCTTTTGAAAATTGTCATGAGGGGAGTTGATCTGGGTAATTGTCCTTATCGGGGGGGGGGGGTAATTTCCTTTGATGGATCACTCTCCACAGGTAATAACAGGGGGCGTAATTGTCCAGTAGGAATTGTTTAGATACACTCCCAAATCTGGGGTACAGCGTAGAGATTCATCCATTTCATTCATTCATTTCTTTCGCAGAATCTTGATAGATTCTCTTTCAAAGGTGCTGGGAATTTTACAAGTTTATTATTAGTTGAATACATAGATGATTTCATTCTACACACGGATGAAACAACAGAGGATAATCGCTAATATATATATATATATATATATATGTATATATATTTATCTGTTTATTGTCCTTATTACATATGTGTAGCTTGAGCACTCTTACCTAGGTTTTTTCATTAATCATTATTTTGTGGAATATATATTTTATATATATATATATTATAATATATATGCGTGTACAGGTATTATCACCAAAATATGAACGGCAAAAAATATGCATGCCCAGCATATATTCTAAATTATACAGCGGCGTCGATTCCGTCGTTGGGAATGGGGGGGGGGGGGCAAAAGTGGGAAAAACATCGATTCGCTCTCGCGCCAATCTGCAATACAGAATTTTGCCGCGCGAAGCGCGCATCTGAAAATATGATAATTTGGTTTTATAATTGCTTCAATGCTTTTTAAAACATATTCCTGTTAAAATATGGTTTTTTTTTTTCAAGTTGTTCAATCGAATGTTTGCGCCCCCCCCCCCCCCCCCCCGGATCGCGCCTGCTGATTATACTACATATATCATTGATTGCGGACACACTTATTGATCGATTACGCATCATGATTTTTAGATATCTGTTTGAATTTGAAATTGCCATTTGAGGTGGATGGTGGGGTCACTCTGTATTGTTCCTGTTTGATTTCGGATCCTCTCTTCATGTAATTCCTCAAGAGAGTGCAAGTCTTCTCGTGGTACTCCAACTGTGCGTTGAACAATACTTAAACTTAAAGTGCACACAAAATATTAAAAGAATTTGCATTTTTACACAGTGTCATTACGATATCATAAAAATACTTTGGACAGCTTGGGCGAAAATGGCCTTTTAATAGAGCATGATATTGGTTTCTGGTACTGATGCGTACTCGGCAAACACTGCGAGTCGCGATGATAAACAAATACATAACGCAAATCAATATAGAAACGGCCGTTGCAATGCAATGTTGACATGGTTTTACTACGTGAGATCCAAAAGGCTTCCGTGAAAGGTAAACATTTCATAGTCACTTTGGCAAAGGGTTTCTATTTCACTCAACCTCTCAGAAAAAAAAAAAATCTTCCCAACTCATTTTCACACCTTTTCCAAAAGTGTAATTTTGAAAGCAGTTCATTAGAAGGTTTTTTTGCGGGGTGACACGTTTGTGTATACGTACGTGTATTTATCGCGAAATTCATACCATTGTGTTTTGGCAGGAACGTTTGATGTATAGTTTTAGTCACGCGAGAGTTTTTTCAAGTACCATAAACAACGTTAAAACAGCTACTACCCCGAAATACAATTCACATTTGTTTCCAAAATGTTTTTTTTTTTGTTTCGGCCAATCCCATCAGACACTTGGTCAATGATATTCAAATGTTATTCAAAATGGTCATGCAGATTTTTCAGGCTACTGAAATTTAACTCTCCATATTATTACACTCAAGAAGATGTTGTGCACTACAGCACATATTTCCAGCCTTTCCAAATAACACATGCTAGGGGTATTTATAAAATCATATATTTGAACATAGCAGAGGTGGTCAACACAACTGATAATGTTTCTGATCACTTAATGGGAATATTTGGGGTAAAATGCTCATTAAACTTACTTCAACATTAAATTGTAAACTAACCTTTCACCATGCGAACCTTCAAATCTATACACTTATTTGGCAGAATTGTTTTACGATGTTTTTCAATAATCTTTTTATTTTTACATATATTTCAAGTTGCTACTTTTCAAAGGTTCTTCAGTCACCGAAATAAACACATTCAAGTGTAATTGAAGAAAAAATGATCAGATTAATTCGAAGATAAAAATACTATGAGACAAGGCTAACATCATTTATGATACCGTGTAGATAGTTTTTCGATCATGGCTGTTGTCAGACTTTCCACAGCTTGACACGTTGCTATCGCTGCCGGAAGTGTAAGACATGCTGGTCAGATGACTACCCTTCGTGCTCACTCTGCGCATGCTCAGTGACCTCAGTTTGTCCTGCCACATCCGGCGCACACGGGGCATGCACGTGAAGAGAAGGAATATGAAGACTCCGAGCCACGAGTTGACGATATAATGCATGTCCATCAAGAAGTTCTGGGGCCAGAGTTTGTTCACCGCGACCGGAATCCATGTAGCGCCCATGGAGACTCCAAGCTGAATGCACAAGACAAAAGATAAAAGAAAGTAAGTAAAGTATATTATTACATAATGGGTATGTTTGTTTTATAAGTTAAATACAACCGAGCTCTGGTCTCTTTAAGGGTTAATTTGGCTAACGAGCACATACAGTTACAAATTTACGAGAGAAAAATAAAAATACACCGGTCTATCATTCTTTGAGTTAGTAATGCTTATATATTTGTTTCATCAAATTCCAGATAAGCTTCTTGCCAGGATTTACACTTTGACCAGCTACTACATGTATTGGCGTCGATCCATGTTTCGGATTGGGTGGGGGGGGAGGGGGTGGTTGGGCGCTCTACAACACAAAATAGAAAGAACAACAAAATAACTACAAAACATAAAAAAAATAACAAAAAATAAAAATAACAATAAAAGAAAAAAATGAACAAAAAATAAAAAACACAAATAAAATCATATAAAAAACTACATAAAACAAAAACACATAAAAAAAACACACACACAAAATTAAATCAATAAAAAACAAAAGTGAAAAAAAAATGCTCCAAACTGTAATACATAATTTTGCGCGCCGAAAAATTGACAATCTGACAATTTTGTATGTTTAATAGTATTTTTATGCCGTGTTTAATGGTTTTATAGTGCTTTCCCATCATGTTTTTTATGCCTCCGCCCCGAGAGGGAGCCGGAGGCATTATGTTTTCGGGTTGTCCGTCCGTACGTCCGTACGTCCGTACTTCCGTACGTCCGTATGTATGTCCGTACGTCCGTGCGTCCGCACTTTCTTATGGACAAGATTACTAAAGTACCGCCGGAGGGATTTTAACGATACTTGGACCAAGGATGGACCACTAGCCAAGGATGAATTGATTAGATTTTGGGACAAATCCGTCAAGGGGCAAAGGTCAAAGGTCAATGAACTTTGTCCCAAAATGCCATATTCAGCCTATAACTCCAGTTAGGAGTGCTCACTGTTGACATGACTTGGTGGTTAGGTTAAGAAACAAAGACAAATATTTTGGTAGAGTCACAAGGGGTCAAAGGTCAAGGTCAAGGGTCAAAGGTCAATGCACTTTATCCCAAAATGTAATTTTCTGCCTATACATGTACATGTAACTCCAGTTAGGATTGCTCGCTGTTGATATAATTTGATGGTTAGGTTAAGAAACAAAAGAGACAAATATTTTGGTAGAGTCACAGGGGTCACAAATTATGGTCAAGTGTCAAAGGTCAATAAACTTTGTCCCCAAAAGTCATTTTCTGCCTACATGTATAACTTCAGATAGGAGTGTTCACTATTGCTGTAATTTGGCAGTTCAGTGTAAAAATAAAAGACAAATATGACTTTCATGACTTTGTTCTGAAAGGTTATATTTAGTATTTGATCTATTGAAGGTCATTTGCCAGTAAACTGTTCCCATCATCTTTACAGTTTCTTGGTTCCTTGAAAGTCGATAGCATACTATGAGCCAGATTTTTGTGCTACATGTATAGTGGGCGGAGGCGTACCCATTGAATGCGCGCAGTCCTATAACATATATTTGCATTGCATATTATGAATTTTTCAAGTTGTCAGAATATATATATGTATATTTTTTTTTTTTTGGGGGGGGGCGGCAAATCGATATGTTTTGGCCCCTCAATATTTTAATTGGTGAGACGATCGATGGTTTGACTTTTTAACTTGCCAAGCTCTAATCACCGAACAGGTATACTTCTCATAATATGATACCCAAATCTGTTCAAGCTGTCAAAGACATCCAATGGCTGTGTGAAAATTCTAACGGGGTCCTACAACGGTTCACTAAACTTGAATTTTATCGACCTTATTTTTCAACTTATTATTCTGTGAAAAGGCTCTGTAGCTAGTAAAGATTTATAAAACGTTAGATACTTTAAATGGGTTGAATTAGTGTATTTACTTAATGTTTTTTACATGTAAAATTAAAAATACAACCTTAAAACAAAAATCCTTACTTTCGTCAGGATGAGCAGATTCGTCGCCATTTCCTGCTTGGCATCCCGTTTGGACACACCCCTTGTTGACAATCGCTTTCTGACGATGGCCCCCATCGTGACCACAATCGTGACGAGATTAAAGCCCAGGAGCACAAACAAGGGCACTTCGCTCATAATCAGCCCCGACAGCTCCCCGTACATCCAACACATCCCCTTCGATAGGTTCGCGCCGTAGTGGAACTCGATGGGAACGCACCCGCACAGATCGATCAGGAGCAGCACACCGACGTAGGCAATTGGAAGGCCCCAACCGATGACGCCGTGTATGACTATGCTTCGATTACGGCTTGACTTATCGATTAGACCCGATGACGTCGTCCAGGTCGTGCGTACAAAGGTACGGAGCATGTGGATACCCATCAAAGTCATCCAGGCGAAGGCAACCAGCCATGACAGGTGCATCATCAACCCCCAGAACTGACAGAAGACCCCGGTGAGGACGAAGAACTCATTTACGATCAGTTTGACGCTCGTCATTTCGAGCGCGATGACGATGTTGAGTAGGCAGATGCCGGGGAGGTTACGGAGTGAACGAAAAGTCATGTAGGTGATGAAGGTTGCGAGATGAGCAAATACGGAGAAAAAGGAACCGGTCAAGCTAAGTATTTCAATAGCAGTAGCCGGGTGAAATCGCTGAACGATGTACAATTGGCTATTTTCAGACATTGAACACTTGAAATGCTTATAAAATTCCCCTAAATAAATTATTTTCTACGTTTCTGGTACCTATGCAAAGGGTATGAGATGGTCTTTCAAAATATATATACTTTTGTAGATGTTATCTCATTTTCCTGTGAACTAGAGGCCTTCAAATCTAAAAAAATCAGCGAAAACGGCCATTTTTGCACAATTTTCATAAAAACAAACATCTCCCCAGCCTTTAAATCCCGTCCCACAGCTCACCCCTCTTTGTGGGTACTCACACACATATCCTTAAAAATATCAGTGAACTTTGAAACGCCTTGATGTAATATCGCCCACAAGGGGCAAGTCTAATCAAAATGATGTATAAAAAACGAATGTCCCTGATCGATACTTCTTTGTCTAGCGGCATAAACTCTAGTTAAATATGGATGTTCCCAAAGTTATGCAAGTTTAGTGTCCCATAAACCCTGTCCACCTGCAAAAAAATGTTAGCAAATTCTCTTTGGTTATAGCTTGAGAGCCGCTCAACTAAAATTATACTGAATTTCTGTAAGAGACATTCGTTCGGTACTTCCCGTCATTGCCTTGAGTGTAATGTGTTTAGGTAAAAATATATGCCACCTACGTGTCCGAATGAAACATACAAACAAGACTATTCTATATTTGAGTGGCATATTGGCTATGAATATTTTTTTGTAGAAGCATTTATGAAAATCACGAACGTCTCGCATAAAAACGAACATCTCTGTTCGATATCTTCGGGGGGAGGCCCCGGCTTCATGCGCGCACGCGCTGCGTAAAAATGCATGCGCGCGTTTCTGCAGGAAGCTCAATCGCCATTTTAGACTCAGTCTTTGACAGCAGGCCTAAGGAAACTTTCCAAAATCCTGAAAATGTGAATACAGAAATTTTTTCACCGAGATTGTTGTCGTGTAAGTGAATGATATGTGCTGAGTGCGTGGGTTAGTTGATATTTTTTTTAAAGAGGTGTATGAACTTTGGTTTAAAGCTATATAAAATGAAGTTGGCAT